>JADLIF010002162.1:0-132544 GCA_016648015.1 Steinernema khuongi | reverse complement strand
CGGCTGTTGCTTCTTCGAAGCTCACCTGCAGGAAAAGAAGATTAATGCGTTCTCGCGTTATGCGTTCACGCGGGGAACGTGAGTAGTTTAACTAAGGAGCGGAAGATCAGTTAGGCGAAGGTGAGTGGCTGTGAAGGTTACTGGCTGCTCCTTCATCGGAGCTTTCGCATGCTTAATGTTCCAAGAGAGAGGAGAGAAGTGACTGTTCATGTAGACAGACACGTCTACCCTCACGAAGACAGGCTCACAGGTGCAGTCTTGTCCGAGTGGTTAAGGAGATTGACTAGAAATCAATTGGGCTCTGCCCGCGTAGGTTCGAATCCTGCAGACTGCGAATCTTTTTGTATCCTTTGGACGAGAAGTGAAGGTCAAGTGGAAAGTGACCGTCTTCAACCGGAAATCTGCGAAGAAAAGTTAAGTAGGGCAAAACGCTCGTATCAGGGAGACGCCTTCTCCGAGACGGGTGTGCGCCGTTTTCACTCGTTTTGTTTTGTACAAGAAGGAGTGTCCGTCGAAATCTCGGCAGTCATGTTTAATCGGTTGATGGATCGCTCCTTCGCACGTGACCTTCATTCTCGCTCGCAACATCGGTTCCCTTTGATGTGAAGAAGCGAGAAAAAACAAAACAAGGGGCGTTTTTAATCAAAGAGCCAGTTTCTATATCATAACAGAATGATGTAATGTTCCTTAATGTCGAACCAGAGGGAACTGGCTTATTTATTGCGGTGTAAATAAAACACAAAAAGAACAGAGAGCAATTCCTGAGTGCTTACCGCCACAGGATGAAGAGCCGTATCATTGGGGTAGTAATCAGTGGCCTCGTGGCGCAATGGATAACGCGTCGGTCTACGGAACCGAAGATTGCAGGTTCGAATCCTTCCGAGGTCGAAACTTTTTCCTTTGAAGACCTTCCGCCCACTCGACACTGGAAAGGAAAGCGAAACAAACACATATGTTCTAATTTATTACGATCGATGCTTTTCTGAAGGAATTTTTGATTCAGGCTGTTCCGTCGCCTGCGTACTGCTCACGGATGGCTTTGGTACTCTCTTCGTCCTCTCACTTCGGGAATCAGATAGGGTGAGTCTTGCACTCGTCAGCTTCTCCAATGAAGATAGACTCCGTATTCGGATGGACTGTTCACTCTCCACCACAGAGCCAGGGGAGGCCGGTTTCCCAGAATCGTACATTCGCACCAGATTCGACTGATTGACGATGTTCCCTTCGTCCTGTGCAAACGCATAGCCACTCTCCGTCTTCTGCCGAGGCCTTTTTGGTCCCTTGTTGAGATCAACCTTTGCTTCGCTCTCGAACACGCGGAACACGGTCTTCTGGAACTTCTCGAACGGGTGATAGAGCACGTCGAATGCGTCTCCCTTCAAGCCCTCCAAATAAAGCACCCGCTCTCGGATAGTGAGGAAAAGGGTTCGTTGGAGCCTGGAATCACACCTTATGCGAGCCCCGTCAAATCACGATGCTTACACTTTGATGACGATATCGTAGAGAAGACAGGTCAGAAGCCCCAAAGCTACAATGAAGTAGAAATGGGGCATCGTAAAAAGTATAGATCCTATCCCGGCCATCTCACTGTCAATCTCTCCTGGGAGGATACTGTATCCGATGCCGTACAAGATGATAACCATGTAGAAGAAACTTATAGACCCAAAGGCAACGTAGATAGTGAACGGGTTGATCGCATCCGTCTCCAGAATAGCTTTGAAATTGATAAGAAGGACAAGCATGAAATCCATCGTACAGCCCATCGAATAAAGTGCACCACTGCGCCCATTGCTCCACAGGACATCTAAACTCTCATAAGTAACGCATCGTTAAAAGAGTGACCAACCTCCAGAGTGGAAACCGATCCCAAGGAAGAAGATGATTGCAGCATGAATAAGAGCATTTAGCGACCACACGAGATGAAGCTATATGGTAGGCTATTTTAAACATTGAAAGATTCATGCTCACCTTAATGTTCAGCCTTGCCTTGTTCTCATTCAGCCGGTAGAGACTAGGGTGTTTGCTCAGAGTGTCCGTTAGCGCGTGTCTATCGAGCATTCCGAGAAGCAGAGGGGGCCACGACGTTTGACAGAGGTTATAGGTGGCTACACTCCAGTGATCCATTATAGGCGTGTCGCTCATGCCATTGTAGATCATATACATGAACTGGAATTTAAGGTTACAATGTAGAACTAATAGTCCAAAAACAAACCAGAATAAATGCTTGGCAGAGATTTTTGTAGAATGAAAACAGCACAACTTTACTGGTACGGTAGTAGCTTAAAGCCCCATGGACGAAAAGGAGACGTGCAAGATATCGGAACTGAAATGCAAGTTATTAGAGGGTTGTTAGAGGAAAAAAAAATAAGAAATCAAAGACTACAGCAGAACAGCTTCAAAGAAAAAGTTTCGACCTCGGCAGGATTCGAACCTGCAATCTTCGGTTCCGTAGACCGACGCGTTATCCATTGCGCCACGAGGCCACGCGGTACTTGTAAAGTGCAGAAAATCTATACCTGTCCAATTGAGTAATCCGCAGCCATCGAAGCCTGCATCCCTTCTTCTCCGGTTATTCCGACACCCACATCAGCTGCTTGAATCATAGCAACATCGTTGGCGCCATCTCCAATGGCTAACACAACTCCGTCGACGTGCTTCTTGACCAGACGCACCATGGACGCTTTCTGCTTGGGCGTGCAACGACAACAGATGAGAGTTGAAGCTGCAAGAGCCAATCGGACGAATTCGAACGGCGCACCTTCGTCGACTAGATGTTGAAGACTTCGGCCGTCGACGACGACCACCAGATTCGGATCGTCCTCCGTCTGCATCAGATTCTTGTGGACGTAGCTTCTCACCATTTCAAGCGTTTCTTCTCTGGTTTCCTTAGAAATGACGAATGTGTTCATTCCAGGTCGGATTAGGGAACAGGACATTCCAATATTGGTAGCCGTTTCTAACTTGTCACCGGTGAGCACCCAAACGCGGATGTTGGCCTCATTAAACTGCTTAAGGGTCTCCGGGACACCCTTAAATCATAACATGAATCTGTTTATCAAGGCATCTACCGACCTCTTGAAGTTTGTCTTCGATAGCGGTCGCTCCTACAAGCATCAGTTCCTTTTCGATGAGACCCGCGACCTGCTCAATTTGTTCCCTTCGACCTTCTAAGGCGCAGCATGCTTTATGGTAGGTCGGTTCCCATGCAGAGTACTCCTCGATGCTGAGCTCCCTCATTGCTACACACAGCGTCCGGTAACCCAGTACGGCAAACTTTCTCAGATGTTCCTTGGTTTTTTCAACTAGTAAACGACTATTCGATGGTCCCAGACGTGGAAGTATTACGGTATCCTGAATGAACGCGCTGAAATGCAGCTTATGTGAGGATAATACTTACAGCACCTTTCAGAAACAGTTTAATCGTATCCTCTGGTGTTTTCACGATTATTCCCATGCGCTTGCGGTCGCTCGTAAATTCCAGGACGTGTAAAATTTCATAGGTGCGGCTAGTTCCGTTCTGAAATACAGATTTAGAGGCATTAAAGAAGATGAGACTTACCGAACTAATGATGACACTTTCGGGTGTGCGTGTCTGGAACTCGTAGCCAAGTAACTGAGCACAGCGGACAAGAGCTGTTTCATCTGAAAGACCATTTGTCAGTAATGCATATGAGCAAGAAACTCACCCGGGGACGATCCGTGATAAACGACCTTGACGGGTCCCTTCTCCGGCACTACAGTATGACAGGTAGCCAAAATCGTGAGAAACTCATTGATCGCTTCAGCTTTCTGTAAATCACAGTAATATTGAGAAACCACTATCCTCACCTACATGCTTGTTCTTCAACAAGTCGAACATAAGGTCCTTTGCGTCAAATCCATCGCATTTCTCGTTTCCATACATCTGGCCTGCCACGGAGCACATTTTGAAGATCATCTGATTCTTCGTCAGCGTTCCCGTCTTGTCAGCCAACACGTAACGCACTTGCCCCAGCTCGTCACTTAGATTCGATCGCCTCACTTCTGCTTTAGTGTCGTTGTGTTCATGATACATCTCGATGTCGTTTCGTATGAAGAAGGCTTGCGCCTGGCGAGCCATTGCCAAGTAGATGTAAAGCGAAATCGGAATCAGCCCGGCATAGAGAGTCACCTGTCCGAGAATGAGCAGCATCAATGGAAGACGTTCTAGCTCTAAAACAGACCTTAAACACACTTCGATGCAATCATCAATTACTGTATGACAACGGACTCTCGAAGGGGAGATACCAGTGGGTGTCGATACGATAATTCAGCCAAACCACACCGGCGAACGCTGCAATAACACTGATGACTCCAAGAAGTCCGAACTGAACCATCATGATATGGTTAGTGATCTTGTCGACGCCGGAGCGCTTCGTCGGTGTATGTGTCATGTTCATCATGAGCTTCGTTGCCTTCCCCGTGTAGACGGCTATACCATAAGCCCACTCGGTGTTCTTCAGTTTAGCGCCTCGAGGCAACAGCTGGCCGAGTCCTAGAGGATAGTTGTGACGCTGTTGTGTCCTCTTCGCATCGAGTGAATTGATGCTGATAACACCGGCGAAGTCGTAGATCGCTCCAGAAGGCGGCTCATAGGTGAGCTGAGCGCCAGCATTGACAAAATTCTAAAAATGTGGAGGTTACTAACAAATCGGAGCCAAACAATATATTCTATCTAAAGTTCAAACCTATCATGTGCATACCTTAATGTGATCTTCCGATGTTAACGAAAAAGTAGCGGTCACTGCTTGGCGGATTTTCAGATTCGACTCGCCATCTAAACTCGCCGTTTCGATGTAAGCCATTCCAGCTGGTTCGCTCGACGAAATAAGAACCAGATCGGCGGGGATCGTTTCGTTCCTTGTCACCTTGACAATTTCCCCCATTTTCAGCTAAACACCCTGTATCAGTGAATGAATAAAGTATGATCTCACCTTTGCCCAATCCTTCTTCTTCCATCCCTGGCCCATGGCATAGGAATACGTCGGCTGCTTGTTCATCTTGCGATCACTGATACGTCGGCGCTGAAATTCACAACCCTGAAACCCAATTTGAGCCGGACACATACAAAATCCTCGTATATCTCTGCAGCGGCGGCGATACATAGGATGAGACCCAACGGGAGACTGGTCGTGTGGGAGCCGAGGGCACTTAGGCCAGGAACGAACTGAAAAAAGATTTTCTGTGGTTAAAAAACCGATTACGTAAACACTCACCTGGATAAACACGATGGCCAGGAAGAAGATGTTCGCATATTGCTGGAACTGCTCCAGCAAGAAGCGCGGCAAGAAGGTGACGATGTTGTACTTGGTGGTCGAGATGCGATTGCTCGACTTCTGCTTGGCGTGGCCAACCGTGATCTGCAGTGGCTTCTTGCGGAGATGCTTTCGCGATTGACGCTTCATCTGTTGACGGTTTCGGACTCGACAAACGCTTCGTTCAACGACGGACGACCGTTTGGAGGAGTAAAAGGGAAGCAAATAAGAAGACAACGGTAGGAGCTAACTTGCACGACTCTACCGTGTCTGTCTACATCAGTCTGCAGTCCAGACAGCTGATGACGTGGTCGAGAGACCGAGTTTTCTAAAAAGGCGGTTGTATATAAGTTCAAAAACAGGGAAATTGGGCTGGCCCCATGTAGTCTAATGGCTAGGACTCTTGGAGTTAAGTCCATGCAACCTGGGTTCGATTCCCAGCGTGGGGAAATTTTTTTTCTTTCGTCCTATCCTGGCTTTTCTGCTCCCGGGAGCTTTTTTCCTCCAGTGTACAGCTGAACCTCGAACCCCAGACCGAAAAATTTCAATGTTTTGGATTCCTGAACGTTCCATGTTCAAAAAAGCAGCGTTGGACGCTTCATTTAGATAATACAGTAATGTGCCTTGGGAGATAGCACTTTGACGGTCACAAGGACGGACATCTTAGGTATTCCCGTCCTGTGAGGTTCACTAGCAAGTTTTGGCTAGTGATAATAGAGAAATGCTCCCTCATGTGGCCTCGTGGCGCAATGGATAACGCGTCGGTCTACGGAACCGAAGATTGCAGGTTCGAATCCTGCCGAGGTCGAGAATTTTTTTTCCTCGATTTTGATTCTTCTTTCTCTAGTATGCAGGAGTTTGATTTGGTTGCTTTTTATCTTAAGTACAACTCAACAGTTTCCAACAATGTCCTCTATATGAGTTGGCCAGAAGCAGGTATTCTGATATCCAATGGTCAGTTTGTTTTCAAGATCTCCGAGCTCTGAAATTTAGGTTGAAACGTGAAACCTGTGTGCTGATACATCTTTCATCACAAGCCGATAGGAGCACGCTCGTCTATTTGCCCTAGTTTATAATTGTCGTCTTGCATTACCGGAGCCTAAGGAAGCAGAAGGCCTGCTTTATTCAAGTCCAATTTTACTCGGATCCAGTACGAAAGCCGCGATTCCCAAGATGTCATACTGCTCCCCAGTTATAAGATGATTTTACTTGAGCTTCTGTGAAACCCGATCAGGCATTCAATCATCAAATTTGAAGTTGATTTCACTCACATAACGAACCAGAAAAACTGAGTTTGAGCATTTGAGGATTGAGTTTTTGTGAAATGAGCCCCATCACATTCATATTCCCTTGGATGTAGGGTAAACTACGTTCACCATGGAACCGGACACCACCCGGTCACTCATTTGGCAAAGCGCCAACCGTGTTGAAATTTTGATTGGAGGTTGCCATGAAAGATTCATGGCAATCTGACACCACCATGCACTGCATTGTACCTTCTCCACCATGCGTTCTTGTCCCTAGCGTGCCTGTTCTTGTTCAAAACGCATCAAAGCACGCTTCACACCCTTAGGAAAGCTCCGTTGACCAAAAAACTCTTTCCTGCCGAAGGATGTTCACGGTTCACGAGGTGACAAGCGACCTTCCGGTGGCAGTGAAGTGTCATAATCCGCTTCCCGCTACACCCGGACTAAGCCAAACGTAATCGAACACCTCGTGCACGGCCCGGCGCCGAAACCGCGCACAATTAAACGGGCCGCCCGCCGCGATCCTCGGCCATTCTGGTCAACGTCGTCTCCACGGCGACCTCTTCACCCGCCGCCACTGCCCACTTTCGGCCCCTCGGGCGGACATCGACCGCCGCCGCCAAATGGCCAGGTTGCGAGCCTTCCTGAAGGGCGTGTGCCTCCTCGCGTTAATCGCCCTCTGCTTCGCCGTTTGGGTCCTACACAGTTTGTACTTTATTCTGCGCTACCATGAGCTGTCCGAACGAAGGGATGTCACAAAGTTTGTCAGACCTTCTAGTCCTGAGATGAGCCGGAATTTAGGGTGCAAAGTGACCACCAAGTCTATCCCCAGATCGTCATTTGCAATCGATTGCCCTTTAGCCAAGCTGGACTAAGGAGTTCTCCTCTCAATGATAACGCCACGATACGGTAAGTCTCCGCCAACCTAAACATTCTGATCCTCACTACTATGTCCAAGGGCAATCCACCCCCTGGTCAGCGCTAAAGAACCCTATTCCGATGGATTGTTCCAGGTATCTCGACGAGTGGCTGAACCCATCTCTCTCCGACCAGGCCGACTTCGTACCTCTCGAAGGAGCAGCCATGAATCAAGCCAAACAGATTGTGACACAGTACTTGGCTACAGGAACAGTACATGAACGTGTCACGAGACTGTTATATCAATGTCAAGATTTGATCAACAGCTGCCGTTTTGGGGTAGGTGATATGCTTTGAGTAGTGGAAGTAGTTGTGTAGTGGAAGCACTTATGTGGCCTCGTGGCGCAATGGATAACGCGTCGGTCTACGGAACCGAAGATTGCAGGTTCGAATCCTGCCGAGGTCGAAATCTTTTTAAGTTTTCTCTTTTTTTTTCTTTACTTTTTTGCAAAGAACATCAGCGGGGACATATTCTGGGCATCATTTGCGGAAAAAATAATGTAGATGTTAAGAAAAGCAAAAATAAAAAAGTTCTTCCCATGCCGGGAATCGAACCCGGGCCGCGTGGGTGAAAGCCACGAATCCTAACCACTAGACCACATGGGATGGTGAAAGCTAACCCTTCAGATTGTGTTACTTGATTGAAGCTGGGATTTCAACAACCTGACATCTTGATTAGGTCAGCAACCTATCATGCTAACATGCAAGTTTTTATAAGGGAGGAGAAGATTATAAAGAAGGACATTTAAAAGGTTACGTCTTAACTGAAAACCTTCTAGCTTCAAAAGCTGATAAAGATCCTGTTTGTGAGCGGGAACTCTTCATAACCTATTGATTATCATGAAAAATCACTAAAAATACATATAACGGTGATGGCGAACTTCATGACATTGACTGTTTACCACTCTGACAGAAGCCCACAGATGTGCACGGATGGCCGAGTGGTCTAAGGCGCCAGACTCAAGCGATGGCTTAACGCGACGGAGCGTTCTGGTATCGGTATCGATGCGTGGGTTCGAATCCCACTCCGTGCAAGACTTTTTTGCTCGTTTCTCAACCGAGCCGAAACTCGTTTATTCTCATATTTTTGCCCCAATCCAACTCTTCCACTTTCCAGGGCCGTCTCTACTCCTCGTTCGAATGCTGTCAAATGATGCGAATGAACGTGGGAACATTCCACGGCGTCTGCATGGTCTTCCAGAACCCGTCTCTCCAGCAGACCTCCTACAACCCGCAGGACAAGCTGGAGCTCACTTTCCAGATCTCCAGAAACTCCTTCGCGGCCAATCAGCTCACCCAGCACCCGGGCCTGGAAGTGTATCTCTACTCGCCGTTCGCGGAGAACGACGTTAGGATGGCGACGGAGCTCCCCGCGCCCATCGTCCTCTCGGACAAACGGGGAGTCCGCCTGAACATCCACAGAGAAGTCCGCTCGGACGCCAGAAGGAGGGAGTGCGGCCAGGGCACTGTGGACGCGGCGAACGCCGATCGGTGGATGCTAGAGCAGAACAGAGGACACTTCGTGGAGTGCGTCCTGAGGAGCGTGATGGCCAACTGCAGATGTGTGCCCGCCTTCGTTAAATTCGATCGGATCGACAGGAATCGGTTGAGGTAGGTCTTGGGTTTGAGACAGAGATCCCGACTTGGTCCCGAAACGACCTCCAAGCCGAGTCTCGAGCCTGCTCGATTTTGAAATCGAGCCGGCCTACCAAAATTTTTACCAAAACAAGTTCCAATTTGCAATTTCTCGGTTAAAAATGCGCTGTGACACCATAAAAACTGCAAATAGGCCCTAAGAAGTCCGATAAGTGTGCTTTTGAAGCCTTCCTTATGCTCGACTCGAGGGACGGAGGCTCAATTCGCAAATCGAGCCGGCTCGATTTCTCTGTCGAGTGAAAAGTCGATCCGCGAGCCTTTCAAGTCGAGTCGGGATCTCTGGTTTGAGTAGGGCTGCATGGCCGCCACGTGCTCCGTAAGTTCTCTGATCCAGGGTTGGGTTCCCAATAGGGTCATCGAGCATCCGCCCTGTGTCAAAGATTGGTCTTATCAATGCGATAAGACGCGTACGACCGTGGGACTACCTTATCGCAAATGTTGGTCTTGCAGTGACTTCTACCGTATGGTCAACATGACAGCCGAATGCACCGTGGAACAGTACAGTAACTGCTCCAAACCCTACATGGAATATACCGTACCCAAGCGATGGAACGAGGCAGTGATAAGCAGAGACGAAAATCTGCAGACAGCCATCCTCAAATGCAGACGGTAGGCGTCTGTCCTCCTACCGTACCCCTATCCGCGTTTCAGGGAAAATCAGCTCCCTTGTCAGCTGATGGACTATCCTGGAACCATTGACGACTACCCTCTGCCAGCGGAATACTCGTCCACTCCTGTAGCACCCCCTTCCTTGCATCTTCTAGGGGCAGCTTTTAGGATTTCGTGTCGAGACTCACCGTCGCCTTCGACTCCCTGATGACCACGGAGGTGGTCCTTTCCAGAGACCCTAACCTCTACGAGCTTCTCAGCTACATCGGATACAACTTCTCCCTGTGGTTCTGCATCGGCGTCGCCATATGGTGGGCATAGGCACATCCCCCTCCAGAGCCTTAGCCCAGAGTGCCTAAGGAGCTGAGACTCGGAAGGGGGCTACAGAGAGACGGGCGACGGTTGATCGGTCACTTCAGGTTGCTCACATGGAAGGCGCCAAGTCTTTGTTGTCCGCGGCGACGCCGAGTCCACGCCGAGGAGCACGACGACCGACTCTTTGTGCGCTCGTCGACGCGGTGCACGCCCGTCGAGGAGATCTCCGACCCGAACAAGGTGGAAGAAACGCCCTCCGATTGACATCTATGATATCTCTGCTTCCTTATCCCACACTCAATAAATGCACACAGGGTAACTAGAAGCGACAGGGCGTCGTTCTAAGCAGTAGCCAGGTCACATGGGGGAAAGGGGGACTTTATTCGGCTATATACTCTCCACACACCAATTCAGTAGGGAAATCCCACTTTCCGGACAAAGAATGCACTCCTTGGAGGACAAGGACAGTAGGCGGCGTCGTTCCCTGGAAGTCCCGTCTCTCCAGGCTCTCCTTCAGATCCCCTCGGCCCTTCGACTCCTTTCTTGCCTGCCGGTCCCATCTGACCGGGGTTCCCCTCTCTTCCAAGCGCTCCTTCCTCACCCGGGGCGCCTTCCTCTCCAGTAGCTCCTCGCTCGCCCCGAGGTCCTTTCCTTCCGGGCAGTCCGATGTACTGGTAGACGTCCTTCCCGCGAGTCCCCATCTGCCCGTCGTAGCCGTTCTTCCCGGGAGGACCCTTCTCCCCGGTCTCGCCACGAGTTCCAGGGTCGCCGTTCTTCCCAGGAGTTCCGGGGTCTCCGGGAGGACCACTGTAGCCACGTTCTCCGGTGTACCCGTCGGGTCCGGGCGGGCCTGGGGGCCCCGCCTCGCAGCGGAAACAGCCTCGCGCGGTGAGGTTGTCGAAGAGGAGAATGACGCCGTCGGCTCCGGGCTGGCCCGGAGCTCCAGATTCTCCGTTGAGTCCTGGGTCTCCAGGAATGCCAGGCGGTCCCATAGGGCCTCGGGCGCAGTTGGACACGCGGCGGGAACAGTCTGCAAGCGGGATTTAAGGCCTTGAGGTACAAGATTAAGGGACTACTTTGACTATCCTGGCCTTGCACATGGTAGTCTTCTGAAGATTGAGTACTTTAAGGTACAGTGAGCCTTTGAAGTACTTTTGGGGTGGAATCAGTGGAAGTGAAGCCAGTAAAGCCTGTCCAGAAGTCTTTGAGGGACACTGGCCACAGAAAGACGTTGGATTGGAATTTGCGCATACGGTCTTTGTGAGAGAATAGCAATCGTAGATCAGAGGAATTTTGAAAATAACAAACAGTAGACGGAAGAAGATAGCCCATCTGACGAAAGTACAAATGCGCCTTTCAAAAGGACTCCTTGAGGTCAACTCTGTGGCTACACAATAGATTCCCCTTCCATTTAGATTAGAGATCTAAATCGTACCGCAGTGAGGCCGGGCTGGTTGTGGACGCGATTGGGTCACACCCACAGGGTTACTGTATCCATAGTCGCGCCTCCTTCTGACCTGCAGCTCCTTCCAATCCTTGATCTCGCTCCAAGCACCGTCGGCGATAGTCCTAAACTCCCCGAACTCCTCCATGGAGTCCGTGTAGAAGGCGTTGATCTCCTCGAGTAGGAGACATGCCGCTACGAGGCAGCAGATGGTGACCAAGAAGCAGGAGACCGTAGCGAAGCGGACAGCCGCCTGGGAGCCCATTTGAGTCGCTTCGTTGAAGTGTGAGTTTCCACTACGGCAGACCCTATCTTATACCGTTCACGGCTGGAGGATAATCCCCGTTAATCGCTCTCAGATGTTTCCAAGGCAGGATTAAGCGCCAAAAACGAATAAAACGAGTTTAGGCTCGGTTGAGAAACGAGCAAAAAAGTCTTGCACGGAGTGGGATTCGAACCCACGCATCGATACCGATACCAGAACGCTCCGTCGCGTTAAGCCATCGCTTGAGTCTGGCGCCTTAGACCACTCGGCCATCCGTGCACATCTGCGGGCTTCTGTCATAGTGGTAAACAGTCAATGTCATGAACTTCGCTATCACCGTTATATGTATTTTTAGTGATTTTTCATGATAATCAATAGGTTACGAAGAATTCCCGCTCACAAACAAGGTCATCAGTTGCTCATCAATTTTTGAAGCTTCAACGTTTCCAGAACTTTTTCAACTTCTCCTTCTTTATAATCTTCTCCCTCCTTATAAAAACTTACATGTTAGCATGATAGGTTGCTGACCTAATCAAGATCTCTTAGATTGTCGAAATCCCAGCTTCAATCAAATAACACAATCTGAAGGGTTAGCTTTCACCATCCCATGTGGTCTAGTGGTTAGGATTCGTGGCTTTCACCCACGCGGCCCGGGTTCGATTCCCGGCATGGGAAGAACTTTTTTATTTGCTGTTTATATGGTTTTGACCTGTTTCCTTTTGTTTGGTTTGTCCCTCTTTGACTCCTTCCAGCTGCATAAGCTTCGTTTTAGCGGTATAAAGAAAAGGTGAGCCCCAGGAGATCTAAATAAAAAAAATTCTCGACCTCGGCAGGATTCGAACCTGCAATCTTCGGTTCCGTAGACCGACGCGTTATCCATTGCGCCACGAGGCCACACTTCACCCAGCCTCCGGACTCGCTGATATCCCCGATCGAATGTGTCGAACCACCACGGTGTAATATGCCGATTTTTTGTGATGGACAAAAGTGACGAATTGTCGTGCCGGGACGGCTGTCCGCTGGCGAAGCCCTTGACAGCTGCCCGTCCATCTTCTCCATGACAAATTTCGACGCCCATCAGCTGAACGGACGTTCCACTTTCGGGTCCTTTCCGGGCAGGCCTCCCGTGCTCTAGCGTCGCCGCTGTGCGTTCTCTGATCGTTGCTATTCACAGAATGTTGCATTTACATTCGGCGACGCCGAGTACACACATGTTGTTGTGCCCGGACGCTCATTAATTCCACGTGGTGTGCCCCCCTAAACGTGTCCTTTGTGCGTATCCGGAAGCGATAGGCCAGGAAGGGGAGAGCGAGGGGCGACGGCGAGAGCAAACAAACAAATAACAACAGCCGTCGGCGATGTCGTCGTGTGTGGGAACATGATAGGACAAATGACCAACTCCTTCTTTTTGCGTTTTTCGTATTAAAGTGCACATTGATGTGTGTGCGATAAGGCGCCGAAGACGGACGAGAGAGTGGCGTCCGCGCGGCGACGATCCGACGCCGAGAGAACGGGCGATCGGCGGAGATCCGACGTGGGACGGCGAGGAGGCAGTGCGGCGAGGGAGGAGCGCCTCGACTCCGGCGGACTGCTTCGGCCGTCTTTGTTTGTTTTCGCCGCGCGGCTGCGCGGCGCCGCGGCCGAAAAACACGTTCGGGCGGCGTCGCTCGAAGGCAATTTGCAGCGGACGGCCGCGGCGACGTCTTTGCGCCGCCGCCAGATTGAAATGGCCGAGCACGTACATAACCATCGCCGGTAAGGGAGACGGCGGCGGAGATGAGTGCGGAAAAGTTTGCGGCGGACGGCGGATCAGCGGGCTGCCGGGCCGAATCGTTCTTGAGGGGCACCGATCGAATGGGACCAGTGAAATTGATCGACGACGGGGCGTGGCCACGAGGCGCTTTCTCTCCTCGCTCTCCGCCACATGCATAGTATAGAACCGAGTGCTGCTGCTGCTCTCTGTGTGTGTGCTGGCCGGGCTGGCCGGGTCGTCGTCGACGACGACGGCGACGAGGACGACGGCGTCTGACCGGCGGCGGCGACGGCGATTATGATGATGACGGTGAGAGGGAGAGGAGTGCGCCGCCGCCGCCGCCAGGCAGCGCGCCGCGACTGTATTCCGGAGCCGACGGCTGGGGCGGTCGCGGGATCGCCGCCGCCGATCGGAGCTCGGTCGCCCGACGGCCGGTCGGGTCGATGGAGATCGTCGTCGACGGTGCCCCTTCGCCGCCGCCACCACCACCATCACCCATACCAGTACGTGCGCGCACCCTTGCGGAGCGAGCGACTCTTCTCCCCCACCGCGCCCCCCTCAGCGCCGCGACGGACGAATCGCCAACCATACAGGCCGCCGCGCTCTTTGCG
Source organism: Steinernema khuongi (assembly GCA_016648015.1). NCBI lineage: Eukaryota > Metazoa > Nematoda > Chromadorea > Rhabditida > Steinernematidae > Steinernema > Steinernema khuongi. The sequence goes on along the minus strand of JADLIF010002162.1, from coordinate 118,453 downwards.
CGCGCGCTATCTGTCCTTTTTTGCGAGGAGCAGCGAAGGGCGAGGAGAAAGACGCAGGAGGGGAAGGGTAGCCGGACCGTCCGCCAACCGCCCGCCCGGAGAAGTCGTCTTCGAGCAGGAGAACATCTCGCGCTCCTCCGTGTGCTCTGCCGCGTCCGTTTGTCCGTCCTCCGCACCGTCCATCCATCCATAATTCTCCGCGGCCGCTTCCTTGATCGGGCTGCACCGCTCTTTAAAAGAATCTCCGATCTCTTAGTCACCGGGGCGCTTCCAAGCGCCGATGAACTCTACTCTCCGCTAAGGGTTTCCGCGACGTTGCTCTGCAGGACGACGAGCACGTTTTTTGTTTCGCGTCGCCGGGCGCCAAAAACCGACGGTCATCTTCGCGAAGCACACACATTTCCGCGGGCCTACCGCATTTCGGCCTTGCAAAAACGAGGATTGTTGCAGAAGCGGCCTAGCAGCGGTGAGCAGCCTCGGTTGTCGAGCAGAAGCGTCCAGCCGAGCGTGCTAGAGGAAATGCCAGTTGGACGACCCGACGTCCCTCCACCGACCGTTTTCCGCATCTGAATCCTTCCCTACTTACCATGTCCGATTCTTCTCCGAAGGAAGAAGCGCAGGCCGCGCAGCCCGCCGACGCTTCTTCTGTTTCGAGCGAAAACGCTCCCCCGGTAGGTCTTGAGCTAGGAGCACCGTGTTCATCGACGCCATTTAGACTTCTTCGGCCACTCCAACGCTGAACAACCTTCTGAACAAGCCGTCTTCGGCGGAGTCGACGCCCGCTCCGACCCAGACGAGTAGCGGGCCGCCTTCCAACGCTACCGTACCTTTCGGATCACCGGTACGTTTGGGGCATGAGAAGGGAGTCTCTGGGTGGGGGGTGAGACGCGGCTTGAGACAGTCTGTGCATGCTAGACAGTCTCGCTAGACTAGGGAGGGGACTGCATTGGAGTGAAGTAGACAGAGCTGAGCAGACTGTCTGGAAAACACGTCTTTTCCATTTGCACACCCTGCGGACGGGAAACAACAAACAAACAATCTGGAAACGGAGCACTTACCTCGCGCCTCGGCTCGTAAACAGTGTGTCTGTGTTTTGAGTCGTCCGGCGGTCTCTGGTCCGTCCTTGCGGACAGATCAAGTGTAATGTTTTTGTGTTGTTTATCTGGTGACGTCGGCTTGTCGTGTGGTGGTGGTGGTCGCCCGAGAGAGGAGGTGGAAGTACTTCCATCTCTCTCTCCGTTCACATGGTCCGACTCGGGTTCCGCTCTGACTGCCGACTTTTGTTGACTTGTTGATGCATGTCGCCGGGTCGGCCGTGGGAATTCGGGTGCACCAGATCAGATGACGCAGCAGCACGACGACGCTCCCCTTAAGGATCCGGCACGGAGACAGCACAGACGGACACAGTCATCGTCGGGGGATTCCCCGCACTCTTCCCGTTTTGGCGGCTTTTTTGTTTGCACCGGCGCTGGCTACAAAGTACGCGGCGATCAGGTTGCTGTTGCTTTTATGACCGCACCACCACGGAGACCATTATAATATGCTGGCGGAGGAGACGGAGAATTCCCCATTCACACGAGGGCAATTCTGACGTCGTTTTGCGCTCATCTTTTGCCCGAGAGAAACAATAAGCTCCTGGAAGCCTGGCTTTCCCCAGCGTAGAGATCTCGCCCCACACCCAGTAGCTCTTCTGGATGCTCCGACGCCAGTCTACCCCTCAGATCCCCTCCTACAGTGTCCCACCTACAACATCCCCGTAATTCCGTGGAAATTTGTGGCTTAAGCCTCTCCACCTGACGCTATTTGCGGCGCAAAACAACCGCGCGTGCATTCCTAAAATAGGCTCCGGGTCCGTGTGAGCAGCACGTGGATGGACACCCGTCTAATTGGATGTGTGTGTGCGCGCAATTGTGCACTCGTTATTTACCGGGCACTCACGACGTGATCTTTGGCCGGCGGCGTCGGCGCGCCGCTAATTGAACTCATCGGCGCCACGCACTCTCCGCTCGGAGCCTTTGGACCTGCGCCATGTTTATCGTTTTGTGTGTTTGTGTGTGTGCTGCTGCATTCTCGTCCAAGTTATGAGGCATCCTGCTTTGTGTCCGGTGACGTCACGGCGGAAAGAGGAGCCGCCGCGAGCAAGCGAGAAGAACGATGTTTAAGCGCCGTCGCCACCGTAGTCCGCTCGCTCGCTCTTTCGTTCGTATTTACAGCCGTCGTCGTCGTCGTCGTCGCGCGATTGCTGCTGGCAGGAAGCGCGTGACCGCGACAGCAGTCCCACAGCCCCGTTGGCGGCGGCAGCGGCCTTGTATCGTCGTCGTCGTCGTCGACGACGGAGAATGGATGGTCGTCGGCTGGGTGCCGGTTGGGGAATAGGGCGAGCGGAGAAAAAGAAATGGCCTCGCGCTCGCCGATCGATCGTCGTCGTTCTTTCGCCTTCTCGGCGCCGGCGCTCTCCGTCGACCCCGCGCTGCCTGCGCTCCTCTGTGTGATACAGCCCGCTCGCTCGCTGGCTTCGTTATCGGCCGGCGCACAAACACGGGCGAGCGAGAGAGCGCGCGAGCGGGGAGCGCGCAGAGCCAGCAGCAGCACCACCATCGACAGAGCGCCCCCGTCTATCTCCGCCGCCGTCGACGACGACCACCACGCCAATGTGCACATTTTTCGTCCGCGCCGAGGGGACCGGCCAAGCATGCACACGGACACACAAGCACACCCAGAGACGTTTAGGACACGACGGAATAGGAGGCCGGAAGTGTCAGCTGCTGCAGCTCTGTAGCCAGAGCACACGCGCGCGAGAGAGGGTAAATAATAACACGCGGAGTCGCTAAGTTCGACGCTTCGCCGGCTGCTCCTCGGCAACCACCCGGCGACTACTCGACGACGACGACGACCACGGTCATCGAGAGCATATAATGACGCCGTCCGTCGAGGAACGCCCGAAGACAATAGATTGCGTAAACAAGCGATAATTGCTCGACTGACATTTTCACACAGTTCAATTCCGACGGGATTCCCGCGCGTACTCCCGGTTTCCCGCGCTCTGATCCCTCCCCTGCCGGGATTGACACGTTCTGTGGCCGTTTGGGGTCCTTATCAAGGGGGTATCTCTGACAGGAAGATCACTTTTGATCAAGATTCTATCTTGATCTAGTTAAGGGACTTCAGTCGCTGCATTACGGTAGCCGGATTCTCTCCTTAGGGGAAGAACCCAGTGAAATTTCATTCTCTGGATTGAGCCCATATTCGTCGCAATTTACAAGATTTTTCTCCATATTTTTAACCCTTCCTTAGATCCAGCTAATGGTCCAAAACAATTAGTCAAAGTGTCCCAAAACGGGGAAAAAATCGCGCTATTTTTGCCATTTTTCGGACCCACCGAAACCAAAATAGCGACAGCTTTGCACTTGTCAGCTGATTGCACCGGAAGTAGCGTCCTTTGTGTTTGTTTATGGGCTCGGCGACGGCGAACCTCACCGCATCTAATTAGCATTTCAATGACGTCAAAAGCGCGCTCGCAGGTGGTAATCTGGCGCGACAAGGCGATGACGAATGGGGTTCCCCGGCGGCACCAGTCCGTCGAGAACACGTGCTTGCCCTGGGCAATTTGCAGCGGGAATGTTTTTGTTGTGTCTCTGTGGAATGACTGGAAGTCCTCGGCGGGTTGTGTGTGCTCTGGTCTCCGTCCGCTCCAAGACATCATCGACGACGACGAGACGGAACATGTGTGACGTGACGAGAAGGAAGTGGATGAGGAGATGGAGTGCACGGACCCGGAGCAGGATGGGGCAGAGAGCGGAACGACGACGACGAACTTTGCACCACGCGAGCCGAAGGATCCCCTTGTTTTGTTCGCCAAAACGCACGTGGCGTCTATTTCTGGCTTAAGGGGAGAGAAGACGGGGCGCAGAGAGGGTGGATGTGAGAAGGAAAGTGCGAGAAGAAGGAAGACAGAAAGTGCACGAAGGAAGTGGAGAATGGTAAAGTATGGGAAGGTTGTAAAGACGTCTGAACTAACGCCAACGGAAGCAGTCTTTAGAAGTGATCCTTTGCAGTCTCTACGATGGACTGTAGGGCATTCGCTTGGAACCAGAAGAGAGCCAGTTTTCTCTATGTACGGTCTCTTTCGAGCTGCCCCACTTGATGGGTGTGATCTCCGGAAGTCACAAAGATAGAAAGGCACTTACTAAACGAGATCGTCATGCATATGCCACACGCAACCACGATCCCTCTAATCCCTTCCCGAGGAAACATACTTATCCGTGACTCAACTCCCCCCGTCCGGGACCTAATCTCGTGAGCTCGTGAAAATCTCACATTCTCCAGCAAAACCTCCCTTTCCGATGCACTTTTCACGCTCGGAAGGTGACAATATGACACGCATTAGCACCCCTAGCTCTCGAGGCCCTAATGGACCCGACGTGGAAGGAATGTGCAGCTCTTAAGAGGGAAACGGTAGCGCCGGGAATAATACCCCGGAGACGCGCCTTCCTTATCTCACCTCATTAGCATTTGCCTCCCGCCGAGGTGTACTTGGCCTGGCGCCAACGCCTTTCCCGCCAACGTCAACACCGCCAACTGGTGCTCAATGACTAATTGTACCGACTAAGGACGTCTGTCCTCTGCCCTCGTCCGCGTTCCCGCCACCCATCAATCAGAGAGTGCTTACGCAGCACGTGACCATGGCGGCGGCCGAATCGGGGGGAATCCCTTCGTCCTCCTCCTCCGCCAAAACTGACGTCATGTTGTGTGTGTGCAGTATGTTGCCCGGCCGATGATTGAATTGCGGAGCGCAAACGAGCGGCTGTGTCGTCATAGGGCGAACGAAAAGATTATTGACCGAAAGACAATTTCTCGCACCCTCGCGCGCCACTCGATCTTTGCTCGGCTTCCGGGTGCACCCGGGTGCTTCCTTCCGCCGCAATCCACGTTCCTGACGTCCGCGTTCTAATTGGCCGCTCCTCATAATTGGCTCGGCTGAATTATGGCTGCTCTAATTCGAGCTTCCCGAACTTAGTTTCTGACTACCGTATGCTTTCAGCAAGCGTCGCCCGTACCCAACGGATCCTCGGCGAAACCGCCTCCTCCTGCTCAGCAGCCGCCGCCGCCGCAGCAGCAACTGCCCGTCCACGGCGACAGCTATGCGGCAACCGCTGCGGCAGTCGCGGCGGGAGCTGGCTCCTATCCCATGCCCAAGAACCCCGGCCTCCCGCCGGGACACCCTCAGGCCATGTACGAGCAGGGCCACCCGCCCCAGCACCTCTACTACGGTCAACCTCCTCCACCTCATCATCCCTACTGGCAGCAGCAAATGGCCCGGTATCCGGGCCCGCCGCCGCAGGGATCTCCCTACTATCCGCCGCAGGCCTACGCACCTCAGTACTACGCCGCTCCGCATCAGGCACCGCAGCCGATGCTCATGCAGCAGCATCGGCCGCCTCCAGTACCCGATTACATCAAAGCGCAGCAGCAAAGGGTGAGCGATTTGTCATCGACGGCAAAAAATCACGCAAAAAATGCGCGCTTTAGGACGGTGCCGCGACGCCCGCAGCGATCGGCGGACAACTCGTTCCGCAAAGCCCCGGTGGCGCATCTTCGGTAGCCGGCGGCGAGGACTCCGGCCTCGACGCCGCAAAGTCCCCGTCGTGGGCCGCGCGCGGAGCTCCACAGCCGAGTACGTCGGCTGCAGCTGTCAACCCCGGCGTCGCTCCTCAAAACATGCCACCACAGCCGGTGCCACCTGGAAAGAACATTCAGAGCATTGTCGATAAGTTGGTAAGTGCATCGATAAGGTGCCAGGTACTGTAGCACGGGATCGTCCACAGGGAAAGTTTCCAGAGGAACCAAAAAGCTGAGCTTATGCACGGGGCGCACCTAGCTGCCAAAACAGGGTGTGACAACCGGTGAGAAGCACGAGGATGTCTAGACGGTTTTGTCTAAGTGGTCTAGAATTTAGAGCTGAAGGTCAAAACTCCAAAGGTCTCGCACCAAGTTGTCTAGACGACGGTCTTTACGAGCGACTTGAGCGTGAAGCCAACACCGCAGAGGTTAAGATGAGCGCGCTTGAGGGCTCATTTGAAGAACAGCGCCAGTTCAAAGCGGAAACCGTTACCTGTGTTCCTTGCAGACAGGTCCGGTGACGGAGCAGAATCCGGCGCGCGTGATGCCCGACCGGCGGCGCTTCTTCGAGAGTCTCGTGCTGTTCTGCGAACAGAACGGCGACCCCATCACCGCGCCGCCGCAGGTCTCCAAGCAGAACATCGACCTGCACCGGCTGTACATCGCCGTGCGCAGCAAGGGCGGCTTCATGGAAGTGACCAAGAGCAAGACGTGGAAACTGCTGTGTCAGCAGGCGAGCAGCGCGATCACCGAGTCGTCGGCCGCGGGCTATCAGCTCCGGAAGCACTACGAGAAGTACCTGCTGAAGATGGAGTGCGCGGAGACGCACCGCTCCTACGACGACATGATCGAGTTTGCGAACAAACTGAAGAAGAAGAAGAAGCCCACGGGCGACCGCGACTCCACCGGCGGACCAGGATCGTCGGAGGTCGGAGTGGCGACACCGGCGACACCGGGCCAGCAGCACACCGCACCGCCGAGTGCGGCATCCACTCCGGCGCCGCAGGGCGCTCCCGGAGCTCCTCCGATGCAACAGCCACCGCCACAGACGACGCCGGCCCCGGCTTCTGCTGTCCGACCAGGTAAGCGCATCGTTCTCGACGTCGACGCCCTCGGGCAAACTCTATGGGTGGGGGTAATGTGGCGATGGGAGCGCGAGCGAGCGCGCGTGAGAGCCGGCTAATTAGTTGGCGCTAGGCGGGTGGGTATAGGTTACTTGTTGCCAAGGCAATACCTCGCTTCTCGAGCAGCGCCACGCACATACGTTCGCTCTCCCTCTCCGGCATCAGTCACTCTCGATCGCGGTGCTTCTCAAGCCAGCATTCCAACACCAACGCCGCCATCACCAACGCCAACCAACCAGCGGCAATCTCAGCGGCAGTCAAAGCGCTTCTTCTTCGCCTTCTCCAGAGGCCACGCCTCTCATTGCTTCCCGTCCTCGTCTCCCTAGTTGTCGTGCGGTCGGCCCATAGTTCCTCTGAAGGCATTGCACCAGTCCGCAGCAGCAGCAGCAACACTCCGCGTCTGTCTGTCTCCCGCGTTCGTCACCGTCACCGTCGTCATCGTCGACCGTATCTCCGGGGCCTCCAGCCGCGGGCCACCACGTCCAAAATTTATCACCCATACCCTCAGTCCGCTTCCGGCCACCACGCTCTGAGCAGCAGCGCCTATGCTGCCGCCGTCGCCTACCCCTCCGCTTCGGGTAACCGTCTGCCCAACCCTCCCCCGAACCACCTCCAACAAGCCTCCTCTCATCTTGCTAGGGCTTCAGGGCCCACTGGTTATCCGGTAGCAGCTAACGGGCCGCAGCAGCAGCAGTTCCTCAACTACTACGCCTCGCAGCGAGCACAGTACCCTCCGTCCGGGTGCTCGCCTAATCCGTCGTCATCCGCTTCTTCGGCTTACGCCTACCGCCGAGCCGCAGCCGATGCACTTTATCCGCAGCCGCAATCGAACGGTAAATTTCACACGTTCTCATTTGTGTTTCCCTTCCTTTCCTCGGCTATTATTATGCACGAACATGCGTAATCGTCGCGTTGTGTCGTAATTCTAATTTTCTCAGGAGACGGCGACTCTAAGTGAGGGGTGTTCAGGGCGCACTCGGGAGCCGCGCGCGTCTTCTGATATCAGGCGGATGGCGTTGCCACGACAACGCCCGAGGCACTACTGAGATATTATTAATTGCGGTCGCGTGTGACATGAAGCGGCGGCGGGAGAAGACGAGGGGAACGACGACGGAGGAAAGGGAGCAGCAGCCGTCGCCGCACGACGGCGCCGCGCCAAAAGTGCGAGGAGCGCAAGAGGTGTTGATTATGAGACGATTATTATTAGTGCGCGGCGCGTACATGGAGGTGAAAAGAGCGCGCGGAGGACGCCGCTGCTACCCAGTTTTTTGCGACGTCGTCTTCTTCTGTCCGCTCGTCACACGGACGTCGACAGCGACCAAGACGACGACGTCGCTTTTTTTGTCGCGCCCGAACCGATGCTGAAAAGTTACACAAACGACGACGCGCGCATTCATTAGCGCGTTTATTCGTTCCGACCTTGGCTGGAACGCTCGCGCGCGCACAGAATGATCAGCCATCTGCGGTTGGCGATCCGCCATCACGGTAAGTTCCACAGGGGTCCCGCATGCACTTTTCTTTCAGCAGTACTCTGTCTGTCTGTAGCACACTGTCTGTAGACGATCAATAACCGAGTCTGCTTTTAGGACAAGCTCCACCACCGCCAGGATACCACGCCGGTCCGCCACCGCCAGGAGCGGACCCCAATGTCGCGTACTACTACCCCCAGCAGCCTCATGGATGGCCCCAGGGAGTGCCACCTCAGGGCTACCCGTACGGCGCCCCGCGCATGCCCCCGCCACAGTCGTTCGAAGAACAGCAGAGATACTATCAGCAACATCCGCACATGCAGCAGCCCATGCCGCAACAGCCTCCTGCGCAACAGCAGCCGCCCGCGAATACGCTCCAAGTCGACGTGGCGAGCGGAAGCCAAGTGAACAGTCGCGCCCCAAGCACCGGTCCCGCTGTCGGAACTCCGGACAGCTCCAGCCAGATGTCGGCGCCAGGAACGGGAGAAGACGCCGCCAATCGGCCACAAAGCCGGCCCGCCGTCGCCCCCACTCCCCCGGCTTCGATTGCCCAGCAACAGCAACCCCCTCAGGGTTACTACCCCGGTGCGGCTCCATCCACCTCGTACGGATCGCCTCGACCTCCGGCGCCTCGGCCCACTTATCCGATGGCCGCCGAAGGCGCTTCCACGTCGGCGGCCTATCCGCCCGGCTTATACACACCTGGCAGTCATCCTCCCCCTATGTGGCAGCAGCAACCGAGGTATCCCGGACAACCGCAGGTTTCCGCACAGCAGCAGCAGATGCAACCTCCTCAAGGTTACTCTCAACAACGCCGTCATGTCTTCCCCCCTTATCATTTGGCACAGCCAGGTGGTCCTCCTGGAGCGCCTTCGCCCGGAAGCAACGCTGCGGCTCAAATGCGAGCGAGGGTGAGTTGTTCTACACACCTTCCTAAGCGAAAAAATCCATGCTTGCAATAGTATCGGGGAATCAGTAGAGAAAATTGTCGATAACGTGTGTCCTGAGATGAGAAAACCTGCGCTAAAGATTAAGTAGAATGTTAAAAGACCCTTGAGAGTGTCACGACAATAGCGCCGAGAGGCCAACGATAACAGATCCATCCCGGAAAATGCCTTCTGGTGGTTGCCACATTTAGCAGGCTAAAAATCTGAGCGAAAGTGTCGAGGTTCAGGAGAGAATTTCTACTCTTGGACATTACAGCTCGGCTGCATTTCCCAGCCATGGATTTTTATCTCCTTGAAGTTGTCGGTGACCCGTTGCTCTGCTCCGATAGAGCCCCAGAACAAGGATTCCCTCATTGACCTCGGTCTTTACGGAATCTGTGTTAGCGTTATCCACACCTTTAGCGGAAAGATCCTTAAAAGACCCTTACAATTTGAGTCGAAGCGATAGGATTGATCTTTAGCGCCCAGTACACGATAGGTCGCGACTTTCACACATTCTTCCTCCGAACCACAGAAAAGCGCTAAAAGCACCTGGATTTATCCTTATGGCACCTCAAAACCTTCCTTCGATAGAGAAGTTCAAACAGATGGAGACAAATATGGTCCCGCTGCAGACAGCCTGATCTGTCTGTAATTCATGGTAGACCGCTGTCTCGCGCGTAGACGATCGGTAGGGGTGCTTTCCGCTTCGCGTATATCCGTTGGCAATGCCTCGAGCGTCGAAAAAGAAGAAGGTACCACGTGCGAAGGGCGCTAGCTGCACGCCGCCTCAGTCCCCCCAGCTATGGCAGAACTACGCAGGGATGGTCATTTCCCCACCGTGGCAATTCCCTTGGCCGCCTCCTGTAGCCGTTTATCATCCACTCGCTTTTAAGTATGGAGCGCAACCGCCGCAGCCAGGACCTCCTCAAGGCGCCGTTCCACAAGCCGCTGCGACGCCGTCGATGATGTCTTCGCGAAGCCAGAACGCCGCCATGCCGCCTTCAGTCCCAGCGCAGCACCATGCTCCTGCGACTACGGCCGCGTTGATGTCCGCACAGAACGCCGCTGGCCAGCAGCAGCAACAGCAGTCCATCTTCCCTCCTGGATGCGTCGAAGCCACTCAGGTGCAGATGAAGCGTCGCCGAAAGGTAACTCCAATGACTTTTGACATTCCTACGTTTTAATTGAAGGTGTACGCCAAGGAGCTGGCCGGAGTGACTCCAAGACGTGTGATGATGTCGTTGCGCAGCGCCCTGGACACCGAAGTCGTGTGGGCGGTGAACGCCCTTAACGTCATCCTGTACGACGACACGAACCAGCAGGCGATGAACGCCTTCTCTATCTCGCAGCAGCCGGAACTTCTGAATCTGGTTGTCGAGCACCTCACCGCCTCTGTCGCCGTGCTCTTCCCTGATGTCTTCAACAAGGACAAGGTAGTGTGGTCTTTCTCTTCCATCTTAGTCATGTTAACCACTCTAGACCGATTCAACCTTGCCATTCAATAACATTCCAACGATCCCCGATGACGGCTTCTGGCCCTCCAGTGAGGAAGAGAAGGTGTCGATGAAGCAAATCGTCAGCTCGCGGAACAGCTCCGACTTTAACAAGGTGTCGCGCTTCGGTCGCGGAGTCCGCGTAGAGAAAAAGAAAATCGAGCTGCCCTTGGAACTTCGCCGCTATCGCCCTGCAGGATTCGAAGTGTGCAACAAGGAGAATCAAGACAACGGCTCTTCCAAGACGAACAACACTCTTGGCACTGGTCTCGGCGAGCGCGTAACTGAAGCTCTGAAGAACAGCTATAAACTGGAGTGCAAGTTGATGAAGGAGCCCGAAGTCCCTGGCATGAAGCGGGAAACTCCTGAGCAAAAGGAACCAGACGTCAAGGAGGAGTCCCTCGAAGAGTCGGCCGTGGATCTAGGGGATATCAAACCCGCCGAATGGACCGAGCACGTCTCCGTGAAGGCAACAGTACTGACCAGCAAGTTCGAGGCGCTCCAGAAACTCGCCCATCGCTGCACGGCTCTGTCGAACATTCTACGTGGTTACTCGTTCCTTCCGGGCAACGAAGGCCCTATGGCTCGCCACGCTGGTCTCCTCTACCTCATTGGTCGCTTCTTGAAGCTTCGCTGCGATGAAGTATCCTTCGCCACGAAGCGTCGAGAACGTGCCGAAGCCGCCTACGCGAAGCTGAAGGAGACCGATGAGGAGCAGTTGGACTCTGCCCAGAACACTGCAAACGGCTGCAGCGTCTTCTCTAAGTGTGTCGACATCGAAGACGACGCCACGAAGATCATGGACGACTTGGCTAACCAGCTTCGCGACGATGCCTTCGTCATTCTGTGCCACCTCAGTGTTCAGGTTAGTGCGCCTTTTCCGGATACGGTAGCTTACTGTGGCGTCTTTTCAGCTGAAATTGGAAGAGCACGACAGTACTGTTTCCTGGCCCATTTTCGATGGACTGGTTCACTGGATCGTGACCAAGAGCGTCACTGCGAAGGATCCCCTCATACCCGCGTGCGTACTCCCACCAAGGTACTGATTCGCCTCATGTGACGTCCCATCATGGTGTCCACTTTCAGAGCTTACGCCTTGGAGATTCTCTGCAAGATGTCCGTCATTGAACAGAACGTCGACTTGCTGATCGCCACTGGGCCTTGGACTAGATTTGAGGCGTTCCTGGAAAGACTGGCCAGCTGGTTGACCATGTCAGAAGAACCACACTACAGAGAATTCTCTCTCGTCATCCTGAACGCCATTTGCAACATTTCTGACGAAGCTGTCTACTTCACATGCCTGCATACTCCGGCGCTCTCTCACATCGTCTACTTCCTGGAATTCACCGACACGGCGATGCATTCTGTCGTCACGCAGCAGGGAATGACCGCCTTGCGCGACAGTCCTGAACTGATGGGAACATCGGTGGGCATGCTACGACGCGCTGCAACCCTCCTGCACAGCTTCTGCCGCGTCGAGGAGTGCCGCAAGCTCTTCATCAAGCAGCAGCAACGTCTGCTTGCTCTGTCGATGTCTCAACTGGTAAGCCTTATGTACTTTTGTAGTCCTGCAACCACGGTGGAAGACCGCTGGAGCCTAGCTAAACATAAGACTGTTCACTTGAGATAATGTCACTTCTTTAGATGGACTCCCGCGTGGCGCAGATGATCGTGGAAACACTATACGAGGTTCCTCGCGCCGAAGATGAAGCAGCCGCCACAATGCAGGCCAAGGAAGAGCTCAAGAAGCCCAAAAAGGAGGAGGAGCACGACTCCCCTATGGCTACAGCAGCCAATGATGACGCATCGTCGTCCGCTGCAAGCACGTCGTCTCCGGAACATAAAGCCGCCGAGACAGAAGAAAAGGAGGAGAAGTTGACTAATGGCACACCCGTGTCTGAGGGATCGCCAGCCCCGTCTAACGACAGTCTCTTCCGGGCGCCCAAGGTGAAGAAGCGCCCTTCGTCGCCCGTGGCCTCCATGGAGAACGGCAGCAACGGCGATTGCAAGAAGCGCCGCCGGCTCGAGAATGGAACGAACGGCAAGAAGCTCAACGGCTCCATAGAAGTCGACCACACCGCGACGACGAAGAACTCGATGGCTGCGGTAGCGTAGTTCCTCTCCTAGAAGATACCTTTAGGCGATTAATGTATTTTCTGTTATTATATTCTCTTTCATCTCCATAAGTCTCCCTTATTAACTATAGGCACTGTTGGCCCGATTGTCCTCTCCATTACAGGTACTTTTGTGATATTCATGTTAAATTCAGCGATGTTCCTCTCGCGCTCAAATTAATTTATCTGTTCCTCTCGTCTCAATCGCCCGGTTGCTCCCTACTTCCTTGGGATGTTGCTACAGACACCGAAACACCCCTTGATACTCGCAGATGAGGAGCTCTCGTGACGTTCAGTTGCCCACTCATGAGCACACACTTCGTATTCTCTTTAGGCTCCTCTCACTGTAATGTCCATTATTTGTGAAGTGAGTACGCGTTGATTTTGTTGTTTTCTTTGCAAGTGTGAATTTATATTCAACTGATGTACGTACTGTTTTCGATGAAAATGTAATTAAAAGAAGTTTTATCAGCCAGAGCAATAGAGGGCAGCCGGGATCAGGGAGTCATTTTTGTCTTCGGATAACAAAACGCTCAAGTTTTGACTAGTAGGATTCAAAATAAAGAAAGAAATGCACCAAAACGTTTCGACCTCGGCAGGATTCGAACCTGCAATCTTCGGTTCCGTAGACCGACGCGTTATCCATTGCGCCACGAGGCCACATCTTCCGTACACCGCACGTTCCTAGTCTAAACTTACTCAGATTTACTGATGTAATGGGTGCATTACATGAATTATTTCGTTTTAAAGTATATCATACAGGAACATTATCGCGAGGTTTTCGGAACTTCTCAGCTTTAACAACTTTCCGCATCCCCTCGAAGAGTACGAGCGAACTAGGTTTAGGTACATCACGCCTACGGTAGAGCTCCATCTTCTGCCGACCACCGCTGTCCGCATCTCGCTCGTCGATCCTACAACAGACAGATCCCGAAACGTAGAGAAGGCACCTTACCAAACGAGGGAGAATTTAGTTTTCCCGTGTTGAACATGCGACTTGACTGTCTTACATAGCAACTGAAGAGTTCTGGCGACCAAGTCTAGGTGCTTCTTATATGAGGGAGGAAAGGCCGGTGGATGGACGGTTGGCTTCTCAGCGAGTTTCCCCTTCGCGTGGAGGACAGTCACCACGCCTTGAGATTTGGAGAAGAAGCACTCCGGCCATCGAACGAGCAAACTGTTCGGCTGAATGGGAAAGGTTTATTGTGTTGCTACAGTAACCTACACTGAATCCCTCTTGGCGTCTGACCAGCAGTTCCATGGTGTTCGCGCAGGACTTCGGCCTGAATGTGATTGAGGGAGGGAATCTATCCAAAAATCTCACCTCAGTCCGCCTGTGATGTTCACCTTGCTGTATGTGATACGAAAACTCTCAATACATGTGTCGATGAACTCTTCGGTGGTGAAGATATCAGGAAACAGCTTTCTTAAACCCTCGTCGAAGGTAGATTTGCGTTCTCCGCTTTGCTCGGATTCGCCATCTAGCTCTCGCTCAGATTCAGTTGGTTCCTTCTTATTAGGTTCTAGACCGAGAGCGATGGTTACTGGGCCGTAGTAGAGGCATTTAAAGTCGCCCATGTCGCATTTCATCAGTTCGTACATTTGACGCTTTTCTCCTCTGAAAACGGACGTGTGACAGCGTTCGAAGAAAGGGAGCACCTACATCCCAGTAAGCAAGCTCAACGCGCTGTCGAAGTAAGTGCCTCCGGGACAGGCATCAGCCACGGGAGCTTCTTCGACGAGGATTCGCTCTCCGATGAGTTCCACGTCGAAGCGATAGGATCGGGGGTTTCCTTCACAGAATCTGCAATGTGAAACTTAAGTCACATCTGAACACCAATAGAGCGACGATACCTTGCAAGGGCTGTTAAGAAGAGTTTGGAACACAGTACGTCGTAGTGCTCGTCACGATACCGGTAGTGCGAGAGCGCCACAGGCACTTCGATGTCGTGCTCTTCGGGGGGAAGTCGATGTTTCGAACTGAGACTCCACGAGTTCCACTCGTCCAAGCTTTCTAAATCGCACACGTCCTGTAGAATCATTTTCCTTCAACTGCTTACCCTTCACCACTGGAAGCTCGCCTTCAAAGGAGGCGAGGTAGTTCTTCGACGACTGCTCCTGGCCGTGCATCCAGTAGTCAGCGAGCTTCGCCACCGCCACCTCCGTCGGCTCCTCCACACTTGGACTCACGTCTCCATGTTTCAGCACGAAGAGAGGTCCATTCTCGGTGTCCAGATCGGAGAAGATCTTCTTTCGGCTCTGCCCCGGCAGAGAGTAGAAATCCGTTTTGATCATGCGTTGAAGGATCGAAACCGAAGAAGAAGTTAGCTGCTTTCGTTCCATCTAAGGTCTCCGAATCGCAGCGATTCCACCAGGTATTGAGGAGGGAAATGGGAGGTTCGCCTTCCCCGTTTGCAGCTTCTGTCTCGATGTTGCACATTGTGTCTGAGACGCGTGGGTTGTCTAAAATCCTAGACACATTGAGCTCTGTCTAGGGAGGCTGTCACCAAGGCTTCTCCCGCGACGACCTCAGGGTTGTCTGGTGGTCATACTGTATTTTAGGGTTTGATGTCAGGAGATTTCGGGGATGTTGGAGGGGTTTCCGTGTGTAGGGCATCTGCTCATATTTCTCTGCCATAATTAAGGTTTGTCCAGTTTGCTGGCGATGCATAATGCGCTTTTCCGTAGCGTGGCTTCAATGTGTATGCATGGCAATTTCCAGTCTTCTCTCTCACCTTCTTCCTTCTACCAACCAGAGAGAGATACTTCTCCGAAACGAGCTACGAAAATCCCTGGTTCTGCGCGTTATAAATAAAAAGTTCTTCCCATGCCGGGAATCGAACCCGGGCCGCGTGGGTGAAAGCCACGAATCCTAACCACTAGACCACATGGGACACGTCGTCTCCTCCTCTCTTTATCTCCTACAGCCAGTCATGCGGAAATCGATTTGGCGCGAAATTTGAACATGTGTGGAGAGTGGGAAGGTCGTACATTCGTTCGAAAATCCAGCTTTTCTATCGGTCCTACTGCTTCTCTTGTTTCTGCGGGAATTGCCGTAAATTAAACTCTGTCCATTTTCAGAGTAATAAAGTCGCTATGGACGAAGACGACGAGCAGTATTCCATAGATAACTACGCCGTCGGATCGATAATCAAAGTAGAGCTGACGAACTTTCTGTGAGTCCCCGACTTTTTGCTTAATCCTCACGTTTACTGCTTTCTTCTAGAACGTACGATCATGGCGTGTACTATCCCAGTCCTAATCTGAACGTAATTATCGGCTCTAACGGAACTGGTTAGTTTACAATGAGGGGGAACCGATTACAAATAAGAATTACAGGGAAAAGTTCAGTGCTTTGTGGCATTTGCCTGGCCGTCGGTGGAAAGCCAGCGCTTCTCGGTCGATCAGACCGCATCGACGACTACGTCAAGCATGGAAGGCAGGAGGGATGGGCTGAAGTCACAATGTAAGTGGACGGTTTGCGAAGGCACTCTTAAGAGGACTTTAATGTGTTTAGACGTGACGACTCCGAGGCAAAACTGAAAAAGTTTCGAATATCCATCACCAAAGGCACTGGTACGCGTGGGGACTCAACCACAGAATACCTAATCGACGGGAAGAAGACGACTCACAAAAATCTCAGTGAGACAATCAAACGGTACAACATTCAAGTGAGTCTTCAACGCACTTTTCCCGATATGAGATCGCTGTTAAGATCGAGAACCCGTGCACGTTCCTCGCACAAGACAAGGTGAAGAGCTTCTCCGAGCAGAACTCCCAGAAGCTCCTCGAAAATACACAGAAAGCCCTCGGAGCCGGCTTGTTCGACAAGTATCAGGACCTGTGCACCGAGAGCAAGAAGGGCGATGAAGTCGAGAGGGCAAAGCGGAAGCTCGAAACCGAATTGGATCAAATAAAGAAGACCATCGCCGACTTGGAGCCCCGCGTACAGGCCTACCACGAGCAGGAAAGTCGCAGTCGGCAGATCAACAAGCTGAAGGAGTGTGTTGCCTATCTGGAAGCGCAAGCCGCCTTCGAGCATTACCAGAAGGAGGTGTCCGCGAAGAAGGAAAAGGAGACGGTGCTGCAGAAGAAGATGACGGACATCGATAAATTGAAGCGGAAAATTGAAGGACTCAGCCAGAAGCTTCGCCAGCATCGCTTTGTTTTCGGCAGAGATGTAGGACCTTATTCTACTACCTTATGTAGTTTGCTCTTTCCAGGCGGAGAAACTACGCGACCTTGAGGATGAAATCAGGGATCTCCTAAGAGAGCGGAAACTGGACGACGAGGTATGACATTCTGATGAACCACCATAGATGTTAATCAAAACACTTAAGATTGCCGACAATCAAAGAAACTTTGACATACAAAAGCGGAAGTTCGATGAATGGGAGACTGAAAAGAAGGAGCTCGAGCAACGGGTGGCCAGTTTCCGACACAGCTGGAAGGAAGCTAACGACAAGTACGTTCCGAAGGACTTCACAGAGGAGGAAAATCGTATGCGCGAGGAAAACAGGGAGGTTTCAGCGATGAAGAACGCAACGCGTGATTTATTTACTCAGCTGAGGGAAAAGGAGCGGTGTACGTTCGTAATCTGTAGTATCTCTGTAGCATAGTGGTATTGCAGACGTCACCCAGCACAAGGAAGCAGGAAGAAATGCGTTGAGGAATAAAATCGAGCGTCTGCAGGAGGACGGCCAACTGCATCATCTCAACATCATGAATGCCTGGAACTTCTACCAGAGCAATCGGCAAAGCTTCAAGCATCCCATCCACGTGCCCTTCCTCGAAATCTCCCTGAAGGACAAGATGGCGCCGCACTACCTGTGCAAAACAATTGCGATCCGCGACATGGCCATGTTCATCTTCGGATGTCCCGAAGACGAACGGTTAATGCACTCCCAACGTTTCAAGATCAACTCCACCGTCATGACGGAGCAACAAAGGCGGAAATACAGGGACTGCCGGCCTAAGCTCTCCAGTAGGATGGTACAGATGGGCTTCACCAAGTACCTCTATGAAATGCTGGATGCCCCCGAAGTTGTCATGTGTTTCCTGATGTCGAACAACAGGGTACGTTAGCCTTATAACGCTTTAGGGGAATGCTTAATTTTTAGTCAGTTCTGTCCAGCTAAAAGTCTTAAAGTGGGAGGGAAAGGTTCATTTCATAATCCTCAATTTTCAGATCCATAGCATCCCCATAGGAACCGATCGTCTGAACAACAATTTGGAAGAGGTAGCAGCACAGATCGCGCAGGAGCACGCCCTCATCTTCACGCCCAGCTATAGGTGCCAGACCAAATTCTCGTCGGTCACCGGAGACCCTATCGTTCGCGTCGAGCCGATCCGCGTCGGTCACTCGTTCTTCCTTGAAGATCACTTCCGCTCGACTGATAACGACCTGTCGGGTAAGACTGAGGAGGTCCAGCGAATGAGAGAAAGAGTGAGTTTCCGCCATCTGCTCTCAAGTGCTTATTTTTACTTCAGTTGGAACGGGAAAAGGCGGTGCTTGATCGGCGCATACAGGAATACAGCGCGAAGCAGAAGGTGTTGACTGATGCGAGAGATGAGGAAAGACGGAAGGCCATGGAAGTGACCAACTTAAAGCTCAAATTGCAAAATGAAGTCGTAAATTTCGAATGCCACAATGACACGAGGCCTAACGTGGAAAACGCGCAACAAGCGTTGGAAGAGCGGAACGAACAATGCAAGAGGCGAGCGCTGGCCAGAGCCGAAAAGAGAGTAAAGTGCCTGGTACGTGTGCTATACTTGGAAGTGCAGTCATCATGAGTCCTTTCAGGAAGCCCTATCTAAGAATATGTCGAATCTTGTTGAGATAGCCGTGTCATGTAGAGAAGCGGAGGGCCAGCTGGAGGACCAGCGGGGTAAGGAGACGGCGCTGCAGAGAGACGTCGAGTCGATGCGAGAAGAAGTCGATCATCTCGTTAGGGATTTCCGCCAAGCGGAAGACGCGTTCCAGCGAAGTAACGCGAGGTTCAGCGACGCCTGCCACATCCCTTCCGTGGACCCATCGCAGTTAACCGCAAGTCAGCGGAGAAAGCTGAATGAGCTGGCGGGATACTTCGAGAAGGAGAACGTTGAGAGAGACGTGGACACGCTGCAGGCGCGAATCGACCAGGAGATCGCGCGGTCCAACGTCGCAGGAGTCACGGGAAGTGCGACGGACGTGGAGCGACACACGAGGGCTCTGGAGCAGAAGGAGAAGATCGACGGCGAGATTCGAGAACTTCGCGAGAAGGTAGGTTGTCAAACATATGCGAATCTGCTCCTCCAGCCGCCGTTTGGGGGTCTTTCACAAAAACATTTTTCCCAATGGCTTACGCTTTCCGTGTGTGGATTCATGTGGTCCCTTTCCAGCTAAGCAGCTCAGAAGCACAGATGTCAGCAAAACTTGATGCGTGGAGAGATCCAGTCTCGGATCTCGTCGAGAAGATCAGCGCCAACTTCGTTAAATTCTTCAAACAGCTGAAGTGCATCGGTGAAGTCAAACTGAATGTTCCGGAAAATGAGGTAAGACTTCCTGACCTTCACCACAGGCTACAACAACCAATATTGCAGTACCACATGGAGGAGTACGGTATCGACATCTACGTGAAGTTCCGAGAAAACGCTTCGCTGCGGCGTCTCGACGACAAATCACAAAGTGGCGGTGAGCGAAGTGTTAGCACGATGCTATACATGTTGGCGCTCCAGGAGCTCTGTCCTGTACCGTTCCGCTGTGTGGATGAAATCAACCAAGGTTTGTCCTAGCATCTTCCGCAGCCTCTGAGTCCGGTTCTTACAGGAATGGACCCTCGAAACGAGCGAGTAGTCTTCGAGATGATGTTGGACATCCTGGCCACCGAGGGATCTCTCGCGAAGACACAGTACTTCCTGCTGACGCCGAAGCTGCTTCATGGTCTCCGGTATAACGAGAAGGTCCGTGTGGGCATCATCTTCAACTCGTCTACAACCGTTGCCGATACTGTAAGAAGTCCCATCTTCGTCGAGATGCTCTACGTTGTCTTTTCAGATGTATAAACGCAGCATCAAGGCGATGTTGGCGGACGTCGGTGACTCCGACGAGGACATGGAATGAAGGAACGCGGGTCGATGCTCCACGGGTTATTAACATTACGGGACGATCGTTATCGTTTTTGGAATCAGTCACTGCCACTGTTCACAACATTTTATCATGTCTGTCTTAATAAAAGTGAGGTGATCTCCCAAGGGGTCTTAGGCCTGGTGGCTCCGAAATGGAACAGTTCGGTACCTTCAGGTGTACGGTGCAATTTTATCTGCCGACATTATAGGTGCGTATTACAAGAATCCCCAAAGGTCGCTTTTTCGATCCGTACTTTCGAGATGAGAAGATCGCTTGTTCTGCTTCTTTTCGTACACTGAAATGGAGTGTTTAAAAGTGGAAAGAGATTCTTGTAGAAAAGCAAGCTGTCTTGTACCGTAATCCTCCCGTCTGCTAAGGACACTTTTGTCAGCATTGTTGTGTTTTTGAAATGAATGAGAAACATTTCCGATTACGAATTGTGAGACAAAAATGAAATCTAAAAAGGCGACGTTTGTTTGTGACTCACTGCGCCTTCGTTTTAAATGTTTTGTCGCATGACGGCCACGCCTTATTTGCGCCGACAGACGCGGAACTTCCTTGTTGTTTGTGCCATGAAAATGCCCTTTTGAAGGTCAAGGGATTACGGTAGCCTGGGTAGAATAGCGAAGTCGTATTGGTCTTCTGGCCTTACGGTCGCTGATACAAGTTCTGCCCAACTTACATTCCATGAGATACTCCAGCTCTGGCAAGAGAGTTTTGATCTCCCTTCGGTCTTGTTCTCTGAGGGTTCGGATACTGTAGTATATCTGGTCTAGCATTAAGTCGACCTCTAGCAGATCCTCGGGAGGGAAGAGTCCATCTACGACATGCAAGACCTAAAAGGACCCAGTTTAATCGCCTCCTCTCCTCATTCAGACTTTCGAGAGACAGTCTCTCGGCAGAGGAGACAGTCTGGAAATGCGCTTCGTTAAGGCGTCAAGTCTGCTTTCTATGTTCTCCGAAAACTCCGGGAAACTGATGCCAGTGATAGAGACGGCATCGGAGAATCTTATCCGAGAATTCCTACTTCGTGGAGCGCGTACAACCTGAAGGAGATGCAGAAGTGCTTGCCGGTCATCGGTGGTGATCTAAAGGGTGGCAGCTCAGGAAGTGCGGCCGTTGAGTAGGTACCGTATCCACGATGTCGGCGATTTCTCGCGGGAGGTACTTGTCAAAGGATTTTAGAGCCTTCAGAAGTTCAAACAGCTCCGCTCCAGGGTACAAGAAGGAGGAGACGGTAGCGCCCATCGCCCAGACAGACATTCAATGATCGCGTCTGAGACAGTAATTTATGCGAGTGACGAGGAAACTGCCCCGCCCCCTTCATTCGTGTTTTGTGCTCGGCGCTGCGAGACACATTTCGGCTGTCTGTGAGACGACTTGCAGACCGCAAAACAGTCAGTCTGGCGGCACTTTAAATGTGCGTTGTTCATCCGCGACTGCAAAGGTGTGCACCGTCGACGTATTAATTTATTACCCATAGTCACCGCGTCTTGCATAACTGATTCTGCATAAGTGAATAGCTTAAATAGAACTTTGTGAGAAATACGTACAATCTGACATAACAAGGACGGGAACAGTCGATTACAGAATGTTCCTCGTGGACGAGTTTGCCTCACCGTGGTCTTTGGGCAGTCGAGGTAGGCGGACCCGTTCTTCCGAGAATCGCGACTTTCGACCTGAAGCAGGGAAAGGATGCACAACTAGACGATGACAAGACATACTTGATGGAGATCCAATCATTTCCTTCATCGCTGAGGCAGTACCTTCGACAAAATCAAAGAGGCCTTGCACAGGCTTCGTTACCGTATCCACCACACCGGTAGTCACGCCAACAACAGCACCCTAAACCCGTGATATGAAGGAGACAGGAGGGATTCCACTTACCGAAAGTCCACTTCTTTTCGTCCCTGCGTATGTATTGTTCAATATCGCCGTGAAGCCGCCAAGCAGTCCGACACCGAGGCCCTTGACGCCTCCGTAGAGATGGGAGAGCGCCGTGTTGTAGTCTTGCTGGGAGCTCGATCGCAGCATTCGTTGTCTCATCAGCTCGTGCTCCTCGTCGAAAGTGATGGAACCAACGCCATGAGCTACCGACGACGCTACCTTAAATAGAACCAAGATCAAGAGGGCGAAGAAGAACCTGACCTTGGAAAGACTGTTCGTGACTCCGTATCCGACGCCGCTCACGAATCCACTCAGGTCGCCTTCTAGAAACAGGCACTGGAAGCTGTCCTTAATGTCGGTGGCGAGTCCTAGGGGATTCCCAAATGCGTCCATGGTGATGACAATGTTGACCGTCTGCTTCTGCAACTCGGCCATGTAGAACTTGCGCAGAGTTTCTCCGAGGAAGGAGAACGTCTCGAAGTAGTGCAGCTGACGGAACGGAGGCATGGTGATCGACGCGTTCTCGAAGCTGACGAGCTTCATGTTGAATTGCTGCTTCAGCGCTCGCAACTCTGGGCTCAGACCACTATTCGCTACAGTAACTACTGAAAATTCCACCTTTGCATTGACTCTTCCTTGCTGTCCTTCTTACCTGACAAGGCAGCAGACCCCATCTCGAGATCCAAGGTTCCGAAGTAGCATTTGCGCGCCTTCAGTGGATCCGGCCGTTCTAATTCCATGTTGGGCGGCTGCAGCAGGGTGTCCGGCTGGAAACTGCCGGTGGCTCCTGACTCTTGGATGAACTCGAGTAGCTTCCACAGTAAAGTCTCGTCAAGTTGGACGCACAAATCGCTCATTTTCACGCGGAAACACTAAAGGCCAACAATTCTACTGGTGGTTCTCGGCCTGCATACCTCAAAGGCGTCGAAATGTTGATCTGGAGTGCAGCTCATCTCGATCTTCAGAGCGGGCACCTTAGCGCAGTCGCTCCACTCATCGATACGCTCTTTGTTATCCTCGTACTTGGGCGAGTCGGCTTCGTCATTGAGGGCGTTCATGTGGCAGAACATGAATTGCCACTTGTCCGACGTCGTCAACTGGTTGTCAATCTAAAGAACACGTGTTCTACCGTATGCCAGTGGTCCTTACCTGAATGACATTGACACTGGTAGTGAGTCGGTAGTTGTTCTCGCTGATCCTCGCGTGGAGGGAGACGCCGTGGAAACGCGCGTAGAGGAGCTCCTCCTCGCTTCCGTTGATGAGGGACAACCCGATTCCACTCGACATGATGACGCTGATCTCGTAGCTGAGCCCCTCGGTGAAGGAGCTCGAGTCGTCGACCTTCTTCGATCCAATGGACGTCTTAGGCAGGAGTGACGAGGTCAGCTCTTCCTGGTCGGCTATCCTTACCACCTAAATACGGTCAAATACTAGCTTGGAACCGCTTAAATACTCACCAAAGTCGGCCCTTTGTGGAGACACTCGACGTTCAGGACGCCACTTCCCGGCTTCTGGCGTTGCAGTCCAAACAGCTGCGTCACAGGAACCCCTCTGTCGTTGCATTCGCGCTTCGAGTTGTTACCCGTGGAGAGGAACAGCGACGACTTGTCCTTGACTTCCGCGTGGGCGTTCTCCACTCCACACTTCAGTCTTTGGTCGGAGGTAAACTTCCAGAATTGGAATTTGTTTCTGGCGGAGTTCCGCTTCATCATCATCAACGCGTTCCCGGCTCTGTCCAGCACATCAAGGACGTATCGCTCGCCACTCCGCGACCTCTGGTTCATCCCAATGTTCTCGAGGCACCCGTCGTCGGCCAGGCGCCACAGCTGATTCTGGCTGCTTCCTCCGGAGATGCTCATCTTGTTGAGGATGACCTTGCCGTTCTGCAGTACTTCGAGCACGAGTTCCTGGTCGTCGGTGAATCCACTGGAGTTGCGCCGTGTGAAGGAGGGCAAGTACTTGATGAACTTGTTGTTCTCGTAGACCAGCGCGGAACCACTTCCCAGCTTGTTGGGATCGTAGGAGTGGGAACGGTTCTCGAAGACCTGCAGAGTGATCAGCTTGGCGGCGTAGAGGTCGTCCCACGCGTAGTCGACTGCAAGGAAGTACAGTAAAGACCACATTCACAAAGCTTTCGTTTACCAGTGCTTCGCGCCTTGCAGATAGTCCGAAGATGGGCTTCGCGCGGCTTCTCCGAGAACTGCTGGTACAACACGGGGACATTCGACTGGTTGATGATTCTGATGGGTGCGGGGAAGTAGCGGGCGTCTGTGAAGGTGACGCAGAAGACCGCGCTCTTCAGGTTCACTTCCACGCGCACAAAAGTTGGAGTGTCGGAAGAATCCCTGAAAGAAAGCCTCATATACTATGAACTAACCACAATGGCTAGACTACATCTGTCTAGACCCGATCTGTCTCAACTGCAACGAGCAATGTCTCCGTGTCTCTGACTGACTTACCTCATAGTGACGTGAAACGACCCAATCTGGTCAATTCTGAAAGGACAGCTCCAATGCTTGATTCCATCCATGCGCACGCAGAGCATCCTCTTGTCTTCAAAGTTCTCGTTCCAGATCATGTTGCACTTGCTGTCGATGGAAACATGCTTATGCGGTCTCTGAAAAGTGTTCCATTTGAAAAGAAGAGTCCAGAAGCACCTACATTGACGAATTCGTAATGCGTCAGGAAGAGCTTCGTGGACGACTGATTGTCAATGTGGTATCTGGGCGTCAGTAGAACAACTTGAGTGTCCTTGTAACGCCCTTGTCCTTGTCGCACGTCCACTCCAACGTTGTATATTCTGGAATCATCATTACACGAGAATATCCCCATGAACCCTTACAGAGTCGCCTCCAAATCGTGCGGCACAAGAAGTTTCAAGGCTTGAACGCCCGGAGACAGAGAAAACCGCTCACTGTAGCGCGGAATGTAGCCCGGATCGCTGACGTAGCGATTTCCAACTCGAAGACAGCAGCTACAATGGACAAGTAGCACATAGATCTAAGCTACAGTAACTTACTGTTTGCCGGATTTCCGCTCATTTGACATGGAAAACATGAGCGGATTCCTATCTTTGGCTCGTTCATGCTCTTCGAACTGGCCGGCGGCATCTGTGCTGGAGGATTCTTGCTTGATGACCAAGGGAATGCCCGACTTATTGACGATCCAGTAGGGAACCCAGAAGGACAGCTCCAGAGAACCGCCTTTTCCGAGCGATAGGCTCCCGTACATGTCGAGGGGTCGATTCAGCGAGTCCTTCATCGGCATGTCAAGGCGCCGCATGGTAGAACCGTCCGTGATGACGGATCTGCATATGGCGGAGAAGTTGGGAGTGGAGAAGCGATCCGTCTGCACTTTAAGGAGCGTGTTGTCGTCGATGTTAATCTGAAGAAGACCGATGTACGGACTGTCAATCCGAGGGGACCTACGCATGTCGCCGCGACTTGCTTCCCGGCTGAGATGGGGAACCTCTTCCCTGTGCTGGTGACCACTTCAATATCCACTGGAAGAAGATTCATTATCGTCAGCGGAGGAACGAGGGTGACGATGTGGTCCGGCAGGTAGTCCTTGTCCGGATGGTCCCGCTTCACTGATATGCACATCCTAGAGAGCAGCTTCTTTAGAAGATCGACGGTGATATGGATATTACCAGTAATGTCCGACTTTATCCGCGTGGAACTTCGCTAAGATGTTCTTCACGGCTCCCGACTTCGAGAACGTCTTCCAGTCGACCGTCTTCGCCGCGCAGGCACTCCAGGGTCCTCCAGGACGGAACTCCAACTTACAAGTAGAATACTTCAAGGGGACGGCGAAGTTCTGGCCCGGATCCACAAGAAGGGAGATGGCGCCTTTAGAGCTCGACGACTTGGTCTCGATGGACAGCACGGCTACTTGGCTCAGTTTGTTCACGACGACCAGAGGCGACCGCAGAGTGATGACCTTCCGTCCATCCTTCTCCATGGAGACTACCGCGACCAAGCATGTGTTGGAAATCTAAAGAAGATCTTATAAGCTTGGAAGAGCCTGAACCCCTACCATTGACTGACCACCTTGTGTAGCACCAGCCTTGCGGCAGTTACGGTAATAAGACCCTACAGAGTCGACGTTCAGAGGTGCCACTTGGTTGTATCCATCCACTTGAACAACGATCTGACGGGTCCCAGATCCAGAGGCATCGTCGCTTTGAAGCTGAAATCACAGGTGAAAACACTGTATCCAGTACAGTAACCTTACCAATCGCTTGATGGGAAACTCAAAAGTGCTACTCCTGCCAGGCGGAACGGTGATCCACTTCACATTGGGTTTCCTATGTTCCATGCGCGCCCTGATGATCTCATCGACTCCGGTGGTGAAGACGATCTCTGAACCCGTGTCATTGCGGACAAGATACGGTAGATGATCCGACCGCGAATGAATCACACTTTCCCCACTGAAAGTCAGAGCAGTTAAGGTATAAGGGCAGAAGGCATACTGTAGGTCGCTATCGAGGTTCCTTCGGATGTCGTCCCAACGTGAACAATAGTGAAGGAGCTGCTGGATGAAGGCCTGTGTTAGGTTGATGTCGAAGGTGCTTGACTGTCCTAAATTGACGGTTTCGCACACTCTACTACAAATCCTTCCTACTAGTCTCCAGTTCGAGCGAACACAGCTTGTCCTTGATCGTGCCAGCAAACCTCTGAATCACCCAGGGTTCCAACAGGGATTCCCACTTGAAGAACTTCTGGTTGAAGTAATCCACTGCAATGCTGAACGAGCTGGACCATGCATGGTTACGGTAGTCAGCAGAAATATCTAAACAAGCTGATACTCGGTCTTGGAGAAGACGGCACGTACCAGATACAATAAACCGAGCGATCGGCAGTAAGGTGCCTTTGTAATCGTCCAGAAGCCGCACTATGAACACCTTGAAGGCGATGTGGAGATTACATGGAAGCGGAGTATCGGCCGTGAAGGACTGTGAAGGACTGTCGTGGATAATCTTCATGAACTCCACCGAATTTATGACTTCTTCGTAGGCGTCTGCGAAGTTGTAACCGTAGGGTAGATGGAACTTGAGGGAATCGGCTGTGCACGACCACATCTCGTTGGTGCGAAGTCGGAGCTGCTTGAAGATCCGTCGATTCATGCCCATGGCAAAGTCCATCTGAAGTCTTCTGATGAGGGGGTCTTCCATTTCAACGATCGCATGGCCGTCCACACGAATAGTCAAGCGCTGTGAGTTCACACTGAAGGAGTTATCCGTCACGGTCTTCCGGATGTAGATGGAAGTGACTTGGAACTGTAGAAGATGATCCCTGGGAAGACGGAATCCGACTTCGACAGGATGATCGGATAGGACATTGAGGACAAGGGGACGGGGTGATTGCTTTGGAGAGCCGCTGGATCTACGCTTCTTGACGACGCTAAACATAGCTTGGGGTACAATTGAAGAAAGTAGTCTTACCTGGGAACAGTCGACTCAAGCTCGGCCAATCTAGCATTGGTGGCAGTGATCGCCTCGTAGAGAATAACATGTCCGAGGGAAGACCAAGTTAGACGCAAATTTGAATCGACGTGGACGAAAAGCTCTCGGCGTTGCTCGATTTGGACGTTCCGAACCAGGAATCGGGCACACTCTCCATCGGACACCAACGATGCGAAGTTCTCGCAAGCCTTCGCTGGATTTCTCGTGCAGCCAGTGGTACTTCCAAGCAGTCCTTCGTCCAGTCTGACGCCATCGAACCAGACAAGAAGCTGTCCGCGAGACGGTGACTCTATCCTGAGACATTCGATGGAAGTCACTAAGAAGCCAGCCTTCTTTGCGATCAAGTAAATGTCAAGGCTGGAAAACGGAGTTAAGTCAAAGCCGATCTACGGTAGTTTCTGTCCCAGGCTTCCTGGATCACAGACTCAGAACTCACTTTCGAATGCTAACTTGGATAACAAGTGCTTCGGCCTCTTCAGCAGGGGAATCGACGGCTTCTTCTTCCTCCTCTGGAGTTTCATCGGGTTTCTCTGGCACAACGGACCGGACGAGCTCACAAACCTGAAAACGTCCATTAAACACCAACCCTCATCGTATTCCATACCTCCTTCAGCAGTGCGTCATCCCACTCCAGCTGGATTTCATCAATCTGAACATGCAGTTTCTTCGTGGCGCCACCAATCGTAAACTGTGCCAATCCAGCTCCAATGGTCACCGCCGCTCCCCAGAAATGCACATCCGAAGATTCGTCGTTCTTCGACACCTCTCGGCGTCGCAAACTCAAAGTTTCGACGCCAATTTCGAAGACTCGGAGGCCGTCCGGTTCCGAGTAGTTGATGGTGATGAGTTCCGTGTCGAACACGAGATTGGCGTGGCCGCCGTCATTGGGGCCGTTCAGATCACAGTGGAAACCAGTGACGTCAATGGAGATGGCCGCGAATTCGACGAAAGTGGAAGCCGCCGAGCGGAGCTGGACGTAAGAAAGGCGAATCTCGGTGATTTCGACATCAAACTTGTTGTTCAGACGGATTCTGATGTTCGTGAGGTACCACAACCCGACCGACTTCACTTCTACGTCGACGTCGAGACCCGTCTGCAGGGAGAGAACCCGAGAAAGGATCAATTCCGCGCATCTGAAACATGTTAGATGAGCGATTCTAGCCAGAAGAAGAATTTACCTTGCCAGCAATAGGAAGAGCAATGGGATGGCGACAGCAACAGCCAAGATGACCTGGAACATGACCACATCGGCGCCTAGCGAATTTACCTGAAAGCAAGAAGGAGATGGGATCGAACCAGCTGACAAATCACGAAAACGCCGCATGGAGCTCCGATTACCGGGCAGAGATGTCACTCGGGTCCTGAAATCCTGTGGGTACCCTGTCCATTTCCTTGTCCTGCGACGATGTCCTGCGTGCAGTCTAACATTAAGAGAGGATTTCTCATCTTCTTTATTCTTCTCACTTCTACAATGATATTGGAACTAAATACGAGCGGTCCAGCATTGTTCATCCGCGACTGCAAAGGTGTGCACCGTCGACGTATTAATTTATTACCCATAGTCACCGCGTCTTGCATAACTGATTCTGCATAAGTGAATAGCTTAAATAGAACTTTGTGAGAAATACGTACAATCTGACATAACAAGGACGGGAACAGTCGATTACAGAATGTTCCTCGTGGACGAGTTTGCCTCACCGTGGTCTTTGGGCAGTCGAGGTAGGCGGACCCGTTCTTCCGAGAATCGCGACTTTCGACCTGAAGCAGGGAAAGGATGCACAACTAGACGATGACAAGACATACTTGATGGAGATCCAATCATTTCCTTCATCGCTGAGGCAGTACCTTCGACAAAATCAAAGAGGCCTTGCACAGGCTTCGTTACCGTATCCACCACACCGGTAGTCACGCCAACAACAGCACCCTAAACCCGTGATATGAAGGAGACAGGAGGGATTCCACTTACCGAAAGTCCACTTCTTTTCGTCCCTGCGTATGTATTGTTCAATATCGCCGTGAAGCCGCCAAGCAGTCCGACACCGAGGCCCTTGACGCCTCCGTAGAGATGGGAGAGCGCCGTGTTGTAGTCTTGCTGGGAGCTCGATCGCAGCATTCGTTGTCTCATCAGCTCGTGCTCCTCGTCGAAAGTGATGGAACCAACGCCATGAGCTACCGACGACGCTACCTTAAATAGAACCAAGATCAAGAGGGCGAAGAAGAACCTGACCTTGGAAAGACTGTTCGTGACTCCGTATCCGACGCCGCTCACGAATCCACTCAGGTCGCCTTCTAGAAACAGGCACTGGAAGCTGTCCTTAATGTCGGTGGCGAGTCCTAGGGGATTCCCAAATGCGTCCATGGTGATGACAATGTTGACCGTCTGCTTCTGCAACTCGGCCATGTAGAACTTGCGCAGAGTTTCTCCGAGGAAGGAGAACGTCTCGAAGTAGTGCAGCTGACGGAACGGAGGCATGGTGATCGACGCGTTCTCGAAGCTGACGAGCTTCATGTTGAATTGCTGCTTCAGCGCTCGCAACTCTGGGCTCAGACCACTATTCGCTACAGTAACTACTGAAA
Source organism: Steinernema khuongi (assembly GCA_016648015.1). Taxonomy (NCBI): domain Eukaryota; kingdom Metazoa; phylum Nematoda; class Chromadorea; order Rhabditida; family Steinernematidae; genus Steinernema; species Steinernema khuongi. The sequence goes on along the minus strand of JADLIF010002162.1, from coordinate 88,669 downwards.
ATTCCACCTTTGCATTGACTCTTCCTTGCTGTCCTTCTTACCTGACAAGGCAGCAGACCCCATCTCGAGATCCAAGGTTCCGAAGTAGCATTTGCGCGCCTTCAGTGGATCCGGCCGTTCTAATTCCATGTTGGGCGGCTGCAGCAGGGTGTCCGGCTGGAAACTGCCGGTGGCTCCTGACTCTTGGATGAACTCGAGTAGCTTCCACAGTAAAGTCTCGTCAAGTTGGACGCACAAATCGCTCATTTTCACGCGGAAACACTAAAGGCCAACAATTCTACTGGTGGTTCTCGGCCTGCATACCTCAAAGGCGTCGAAATGTTGATCTGGAGTGCAGCTCATCTCGATCTTCAGAGCGGGCACCTTAGCGCAGTCGCTCCACTCATCGATACGCTCTTTGTTATCCTCGTACTTGGGCGAGTCGGCTTCGTCATTGAGGGCGTTCATGTGGCAGAACATGAATTGCCACTTGTCCGACGTCGTCAACTGGTTGTCAATCTAAAGAACACGTGTTCTACCGTATGCCAGTGGTCCTTACCTGAATGACATTGACACTGGTAGTGAGTCGGTAGTTGTTCTCGCTGATCCTCGCGTGGAGGGAGACGCCGTGGAAACGCGCGTAGAGGAGCTCCTCCTCGCTTCCGTTGATGAGGGACAACCCGATTCCACTCGACATGATGACGCTGATCTCGTAGCTGAGCCCCTCGGTGAAGGAGCTCGAGTCGTCGACCTTCTTCGATCCAATGGACGTCTTAGGCAGGAGTGACGAGGTCAGCTCTTCCTGGTCGGCTATCCTTACCACCTAAATACGGTCAAATACTAGCTTGGAACCGCTTAAATACTCACCAAAGTCGGCCCTTTGTGGAGACACTCGACGTTCAGGACGCCACTTCCCGGCTTCTGGCGTTGCAGTCCAAACAGCTGCGTCACAGGAACCCCTCTGTCGTTGCATTCGCGCTTCGAGTTGTTACCCGTGGAGAGGAACAGCGACGACTTGTCCTTGACTTCCGCGTGGGCGTTCTCCACTCCACACTTCAGTCTTTGGTCGGAGGTAAACTTCCAGAATTGGAATTTGTTTCTGGCGGAGTTCCGCTTCATCATCATCAACGCGTTCCCGGCTCTGTCCAGCACATCAAGGACGTATCGCTCGCCACTCCGCGACCTCTGGTTCATCCCAATGTTCTCGAGGCACCCGTCGTCGGCCAGGCGCCACAGCTGATTCTGGCTGCTTCCTCCGGAGATGCTCATCTTGTTGAGGATGACCTTGCCGTTCTGCAGTACTTCGAGCACGAGTTCCTGGTCGTCGGTGAATCCACTGGAGTTGCGCCGTGTGAAGGAGGGCAAGTACTTGATGAACTTGTTGTTCTCGTAGACCAGCGCGGAACCACTTCCCAGCTTGTTGGGATCGTAGGAGTGGGAACGGTTCTCGAAGACCTGCAGAGTGATCAGCTTGGCGGCGTAGAGGTCGTCCCACGCGTAGTCGACTGCAAGGAAGTACAGTAAAGACCACATTCACAAAGCTTTCGTTTACCAGTGCTTCGCGCCTTGCAGATAGTCCGAAGATGGGCTTCGCGCGGCTTCTCCGAGAACTGCTGGTACAACACGGGGACATTCGACTGGTTGATGATTCTGATGGGTGCGGGGAAGTAGCGGGCGTCTGTGAAGGTGACGCAGAAGACCGCGCTCTTCAGGTTCACTTCCACGCGCACAAAAGTTGGAGTGTCGGAAGAATCCCTGAAAGAAAGCCTCATATACTATGAACTAACCACAATGGCTAGACTACATCTGTCTAGACCCGATCTGTCTCAACTGCAACGAGCAATGTCTCCGTGTCTCTGACTGACTTACCTCATAGTGACGTGAAACGACCCAATCTGGTCAATTCTGAAAGGACAGCTCCAATGCTTGATTCCATCCATGCGCACGCAGAGCATCCTCTTGTCTTCAAAGTTCTCGTTCCAGATCATGTTGCACTTGCTGTCGATGGAAACATGCTTATGCGGTCTCTGAAAAGTGTTCCATTTGAAAAGAAGAGTCCAGAAGCACCTACATTGACGAATTCGTAATGCGTCAGGAAGAGCTTCGTGGACGACTGATTGTCAATGTGGTATCTGGGCGTCAGTAGAACAACTTGAGTGTCCTTGTAACGCCCTTGTCCTTGTCGCACGTCCACTCCAACGTTGTATATTCTGGAATCATCATTACACGAGAATATCCCCATGAACCCTTACAGAGTCGCCTCCAAATCGTGCGGCACAAGAAGTTTCAAGGCTTGAACGCCCGGAGACAGAGAAAACCGCTCACTGTAGCGCGGAATGTAGCCCGGATCGCTGACGTAGCGATTTCCAACTCGAAGACAGCAGCTACAATGGACAAGTAGCACATAGATCTAAGCTACAGTAACTTACTGTTTGCCGGATTTCCGCTCATTTGACATGGAAAACATGAGCGGATTCCTATCTTTGGCTCGTTCATGCTCTTCGAACTGGCCGGCGGCATCTGTGCTGGAGGATTCTTGCTTGATGACCAAGGGAATGCCCGACTTATTGACGATCCAGTAGGGAACCCAGAAGGACAGCTCCAGAGAACCGCCTTTTCCGAGCGATAGGCTCCCGTACATGTCGAGGGGTCGATTCAGCGAGTCCTTCATCGGCATGTCAAGGCGCCGCATGGTAGAACCGTCCGTGATGACGGATCTGCATATGGCGGAGAAGTTGGGAGTGGAGAAGCGATCCGTCTGCACTTTAAGGAGCGTGTTGTCGTCGATGTTAATCTGAAGAAGACCGATGTACGGACTGTCAATCCGAGGGGACCTACGCATGTCGCCGCGACTTGCTTCCCGGCTGAGATGGGGAACCTCTTCCCTGTGCTGGTGACCACTTCAATATCCACTGGAAGAAGATTCATTATCGTCAGCGGAGGAACGAGGGTGACGATGTGGTCCGGCAGGTAGTCCTTGTCCGGATGGTCCCGCTTCACTGATATGCACATCCTAGAGAGCAGCTTCTTTAGAAGATCGACGGTGATATGGATATTACCAGTAATGTCCGACTTTATCCGCGTGGAACTTCGCTAAGATGTTCTTCACGGCTCCCGACTTCGAGAACGTCTTCCAGTCGACCGTCTTCGCCGCGCAGGCACTCCAGGGTCCTCCAGGACGGAACTCCAACTTACAAGTAGAATACTTCAAGGGGACGGCGAAGTTCTGGCCCGGATCCACAAGAAGGGAGATGGCGCCTTTAGAGCTCGACGACTTGGTCTCGATGGACAGCACGGCTACTTGGCTCAGTTTGTTCACGACGACCAGAGGCGACCGCAGAGTGATGACCTTCCGTCCATCCTTCTCCATGGAGACTACCGCGACCAAGCATGTGTTGGAAATCTAAAGAAGATCTTATAAGCTTGGAAGAGCCTGAACCCCTACCATTGACTGACCACCTTGTGTAGCACCAGCCTTGCGGCAGTTACGGTAATAAGACCCTACAGAGTCGACGTTCAGAGGTGCCACTTGGTTGTATCCATCCACTTGAACAACGATCTGACGGGTCCCAGATCCAGAGGCATCGTCGCTTTGAAGCTGAAATCACAGGTGAAAACACTGTATCCAGTACAGTAACCTTACCAATCGCTTGATGGGAAACTCAAAAGTGCTACTCCTGCCAGGCGGAACGGTGATCCACTTCACATTGGGTTTCCTATGTTCCATGCGCGCCCTGATGATCTCATCGACTCCGGTGGTGAAGACGATCTCTGAACCCGTGTCATTGCGGACAAGATACGGTAGATGATCCGACCGCGAATGAATCACACTTTCCCCACTGAAAGTCAGAGCAGTTAAGGTATAAGGGCAGAAGGCATACTGTAGGTCGCTATCGAGGTTCCTTCGGATGTCGTCCCAACGTGAACAATAGTGAAGGAGCTGCTGGATGAAGGCCTGTGTTAGGTTGATGTCGAAGGTGCTTGACTGTCCTAAATTGACGGTTTCGCACAGTTCACTACAAATGCCTTCTTACTAGTCTCCAGTTCGAGCGAACACAGCTTGTCCTTGATCGTGCCAGCAAACCTTTGGATCACCCATGGTTCCAACAAGGATTCCCACTCGAAGAGCTTCTGGTTGAAGTAATCCACCGCAATGCTGAAGGAGCTGGACCATGCGTGGTTACGGTAGTCAGCAGAAATATCTAAACAAGTTGATTGACATACTTGGTCTTGGAGAAGACGGTACATACCGGATACAATAAACCGAGCAAGCGGCAGTGAAGTGCCTTTGTAATCGTCCAGAAGCCACATAGAGAGCTGATTGGCTTTGAGGGACACGCGTTGGATGTTAATGGCTGCTAAAGAGGACATCAGATCTGGGAAGTAGAATGTGGCTCACATTGTTTCGGCGCAGAAGGATTGCTCTGAGCGACGACGAACGGTGGCGAGTCGAGGGTCTTGTGGTAGTGCTCCAGCGCCTTTGCAACAACGGTCTTCACAATCATCGCATCCTTGTAAGACATCCGGCCGACAAAGTTGTTCAACTGGACAAGAAGGTGATGCTTGGGGGCTGTGATACTCGACAAGCCAGCCACTAAAGCCATAGCGCATTCCGTGAGGGTCTTCTCATTACGGTCCACTCCAAGTTGAATCGTGGCGGTGAAATCATTCGTCAGTCGACAAGAAGTTTCCGTTGGAGCGGACATAAGACACCAGGAGAAGTTGAGCTGTTGGATCTCAAGGGCCGCGGTTATCTCTCCGCCGACGTCGGTCATGTTCACGACGGCTGTGGTTGTGCCGAGCAGGGCAAGACTGTTCGAGGAGGCCGGGTTCTCGATCAGCACAAGGTCGCATTCCTTCATGGTGAGCTTGAGAAGAAGACGGTTCTCTGGAAGGGCTTCGGGGACTACACAGACGCCGTGGCTTCGCACGATAATACCTTTCGCAACCTCGCACATGGGCAAATCGGGATCGGGCATCTCTTCTAAAGCAGATATAAACACGACGCATTCGTAATGCTTATACCTGGGGGAACAAAATCGGTATTTAGGAGGAAATAACTGAAAATTTCGTTCAACAGCTTCGGGAACAGAAGAATCCTGGAGTTGATCAAGACGATCGACACTGTAGGAGCTTCATCCTTCTTCATCAAAATGTCCGCTTCGAACATCAAGTTCAATGCACTAACAGACGACCGTAATCATAGCTACCTAGTTCAACGTTACCTTGCTCCTTTTCCCTTCCAGCACGGTTGCAATACAGTCGTGAAGACGTTTTTCATCTTGGATTCGGCGTTGCAGTCGATCAACTCGGCTGAGTTACAGATCATGTTGAATTCGGACTGATTATCGGTGAACCCATCAAACGAGATTCGGGCTTCCTGAAGATAGAGCTGTGCGAAGGTCTTGGCTTCTCTGGAAGAAGTCAGTGTTCTACAGTTCCATACGACGTTTGAGAACGCCAGTCGAAACGCGAATGTGGCGTAGCGCGTTGGAGACTGGGTTTCCTGGAAATCGTTGTAGAGAAGCTCGAAAGAAAAGGAAAGAAAAGATACTTACAACGATGCTTTCCGGCTTCTGCAAAATCTCGATCGGGATCGTTTCTGGGACAGGAATCAGGGGATCGGCGAAGTTCTTCTCCAGAACGCCTCGGATCAGTCGGTAGAATTCAGTTGACACGTTGAGTTCCGCATCATCCAAGCTTAGGATGACCGCGTTGTTCGGAGCTGGAACCAACTTAGTATTAGTCTTCTTTTGTATTAGGAGCTTACCATTATGAGAAATGAATTCATCGATGTTACGGTAGAGGGTGAACCTGAGCGTCTTCGGCTTGTTCAACAGGTTTTCCTTGAGCTTCAGGAAACCGAACTTCTGGAACGCAGTCGGCACCTGGTAGGTTTCTCCTAGCTTCGATATGCCGTCAATCACGAACTGAGGCGACGTCGTCTTATGCGATACTCGGAAGGCTTCGAAGAAGGACGAGTTCTTGCAGTCAAGCTCAATCGTGTCGATGAGGCAATCGTAAGCATCGTTGTCCACGTGTGGGTTGTCGAGGCAGTACTCTGCGAAATCCGGAATTTCAGAAGCCCGCACGAATTTGTTCGATACGACCAAGGACTGCACTTCCAGAATCACAGCTTGCTGACTGAACTGGTTCAAGGGGAAGACGATGCTCGCGCCACCATCGATGGACACGTCTAGCACACACCTCGACTTGTGCTGGTCACAGGGCTAAAATACGCTGAGATTACGGTGTCCCGAATGCACCGTACCTGAACAACGGATCGCCTGTCATTGGACACTTGCTGTTGAAGCTCCGCGAGCTGGCACCAGAAGTCGGCCACAGAGGTCAAGTATCTATGTGTGTGGACGTAGAAAGTGGCCACCGTGGACGGGATGGTCATCTTCAAACTCATGTCGTAGTCCCGCTTCAAGAAGGGATCCGGGTCCATGTACTTCACAAGATGGATGGAGACCACAGGCAAGTCGGTCACCCCCTCCTTCGGGGTCATCGTCAATCTCTCATCGTAGAACTGGCTGTAGAACGGTGTTCTGTCAGTGAGGCGCACTGTCGTCGTCGTCAAGTCGAGCTGCATCGGCTTTGTCGAGTCGCCCAGATGCATCTTAACCAACGAACTGTACAGAAAACAGGAGGCTATGTACCGTACCTTAATTTTCACAGACGCATCTGTCAACGTCAGCCTTCCGAGTTGAGTCCCGTTCGCTGGATAGTTCATGTCCACATTAAGCTTTTGGACCTCGAAAGCACAGGCTACAGTATACGGCTCCGCATTTCTTCCAGTTGGAGGGTCGACTTGGCCGTCAGCGTTCAACTTGGTGCCGACTGATTGTCTCGCACTCGATATTCCTGACTTCTGGGGTTCAGGGCGACCGAGAAGACCGAAGAAGTCCATCAACATGACCCATGTTCTTCTATTGGCTGCTAGGTCGACATTCGCAACGGAGAGGTTGATCAACATGTTGGTCTGAAAAGAGTTAGATTCAATGTCAGGAACTTTTGAAACGTTCCCAGGGCCTCTGCAAACAGGCCCATTCAAATATTCCCAAAATTTTATGCGATATCACGTAACTTCTGCTTAGTAAACCCGCGTAACGTGATGTCATCATTATAATCAACCGAGATTGGGTTGTTGGTGCCTTGGCTAATGAATATTTCATCTCAACAAGAACCTTGCCTAATTATCAGAATGGATCGCTCCTCATGCTCCTTTCACAAATGGAATATCGTAAACTACCCGTACTATATCCTAGAGGCAAAACAACAAAGCAGCATTCCGGGGGTGCTCTACTATTATAGACGATTAAAGTCGGGACGATTATGGCTCTATTTTTGCCACATTAAATTGGCATCATCACAATCTCGCAAATGGGGACAAACTCCGCGCTCAACGGTCTCCACCACATTCGGAGTTCTGGGATTACGGTAAGAGCACTGACTCCCTAACCCAGCAAAACATCGATCCCGATCTGACCCTCTGCAAGCCTGCATATTTGATAGGTTAATTAATCAAATGTTATCCTGCGTGATTTCCAGAAATACACGTCCCCGCCTCCACGGGCATGTGGGTGTGTTCCCTTAGCATTGTTTGTGAAAAGTTATAAAAGGGGAGGCACCGAAGCCGAGGCCACTAGTCTCCACGATGCAGTCCCTACTCCTTTGGCTCGCCTCGCTCTTCTGCATCGCCTGCTTGTTCGTTCCGTCGACAAACGCGATCCCGGCTCACGTGATGGCCCGGCGTACGCCCGGCGAGTTCGACAGTCTCTTGAGTGAGCTCAAGAGCAAGGCGATGACTGGACGCATGCGGTAGGGGAGACTCCTTCAGACTGTCTACTACGTCTCTCTAGATTTGGAAAGAGATCGTCACGTCCATTGGCATCGGGCTCCGACTTCAACCTCGACCCGGACATGTACAGCCCGGACAGGTACATGTGGCTACAGTAGGCCAGAAGAAGTAGTTTTCGTAGTTCGGGAAAAGCGGTCCCTCTACTATCTCCTCTCCCCCACGATAACAATGAGACTGTCTGTTCTGTATGATTATGAGTAATAAACTTAACTCAGTGCTCACTTCCTACAAGTGGCAAGTCATTGCCGCCTAGAACAATCGAATTTCCCCACTTGGTCTGCCCAACAACAAAGTAATTATCACCTACCTCATTGAATTCATGTGCAAAAGCCGGATGACGTGAATCGACGAATTTGATGCGAATGAGGGAGCGACCATCTATCCCCACAAGTCCATAGCTCTCATCAGCGAAGGTGCTCGCCTTGCGCATGCCGGTCCTGTTCTTCTCAGCGGACTTGGGTGGCCCGAAAACGGCCCATCTGGAGGGCAACGATGACGACAGGACTGACCCTTTCTCGACTTTGGAGAACTCAGGGCACGAGGCTGACAAGGAACGCTGAAAGGAATACGGTAGTCAAGCATTATATAGGAGGTCTTACGTTTAAGTTCGATGTGATGGCTCGGAGGATAGTTTGATTGGGGGACTCGAACATATCCAGAAGTACGATCTCTCCAAAACCAATATTCATCTAAAAGTGTCCGTTAGAGCCAAGCCAAACAAACGGACTTACCCTCGTTACATATTGTTCCGTTCGAACGACTTCCATGCGGACATCTGCGATCTTCAAGTTGGAAAAGGCGATTCCGTCTTCGTTGCTGTTCTCGCCTAATAGCGTAGACCTCCGACTTCTCAACTCTACTTGAACTTCTGGCACTTTGATGGTGAAGAAGAGGCGGGACTGCTGTTCAAGTTCGGTTTCTGCCGCTGATGGCTCATCTGTGTCGCCTTCTACGAACGCGGATTCCATGTCAAAGAGGCTTGCCAGTCCCTCAAGAGCGTCCTCATCGTACATGACAGAAACGGAACTGAGAGACGCTTCGAGGGTGTGGCGCGTTATCAGATTCGGCGCTCTACGGCGATAGACCACTCTAAACAGGTCTTTACAGCGTGATCTGGGCCAGGATAATCTTACTGAAAAATGGGTTGATCCCGTGAGATCTGCAATCCTTCGTTTTCGAAATCTGAGTAGTCGTCTTCGGATGATCCATCGTTTGTTTTCCCTATCGCGAGGAGCAACTTTGAGGATTCGTGTACACAGCTTGAAGCCGTGGTGCCATAGATCAGGGATGTATTCTTGAAAAGCTGATCCGCATCCTCCAACTTGTCCACTGATTCATCGTTTGATCCACTCTCCGCCTTACAGTCGCTGGCGTCCACCGTGCTTTCGGTTTGCAACCTCTGGATGTTCATATCTCCCACCGAGAGGGTTACGGTAGTGGTGTTATGGCGTGGCGAAAGGTGCAGACGTCCAACAACGTTCCACAGATCCATAGCGAGGACGCGAGTTCGACCAAAGGCGTGCTGAAGTCGCGCTGTGAAATGAAATCATACTGGAGCTCACCTCTTCGTCAAAGTCAACAAAGCGAATCGTTATTTTCTCCAAGTTGAGCACGATTTCTGCGAGAAGAGCGTCGCGTCGAAGAACGTTCGAGTCGTCCCACGATTCGGTCAACACATCCATAATCTCGTCCTCAAGCTGCTTCTCCAACTTCTGAAGATAAGGGGGCAAAGGTCGCTCCTTGACTCCTGGAAGAACGTCGAGGAGGACCGATTCCGCTGGATCTGCTTCGGGCCGTTTGCTTTCTGAATCTAAAAAAAGAACCGATAGATAAGGGAGCGTATGCAGATCATACCTAAGGGGGTTTCGGAGGAGAACCAACTACTCATCCATCCGTACCACGTTTGTTGACCCTCCGCATGGCTCTCTGGTGGCGTTGGGGTGCTTCTCCCTGATCCAATGGTTGGAAGGGAAGTCGGCCGGTGAACTTCATCCACATCGATATCGCTAGGCTCCTCTACGCCGTCTGATAAACTGGAAGCATCTGATTCTTCTTTCGCTTGTTTCTTCATAAGCTGGCGGAACACATTCTCCCGCAACTGATTCAGTTCCTAAAGGGAATCTAATCAACCCATGTGACTGATCCTGTACCTGATATGTGAATTGAGAATCCCGCTCAATCTGCTTCATCAGGACGACATCCTCGTGGCTGCAGGGTACATTCAAAGCGGCTCCGTTTTCGGCACTCATCTTCGCCTGTTCCTTCTCTATCAGCGATGTTAGACGCCTCTTATAAGCACGACAATATGTGTTAAGCTGCTGGGCTCGTTGATAGGCATATTCCCACGTTTCACTGCTTCGTTGCTTCCTCGTAGGCTCACTGATCCTATTGTAGGCGAAGGTCCACCAAGCACGCACATCCTCATTGATGCTCATCAACGGTCGCCACTTTCGGTGTTGTCGGGCTCGGTCAAATCGGGCCCATTCTCGGCACAGCAGGCGGATCTCGGCAAACTGCCGTTTGGATAGCTCAATGTTGACCCGTTCCGGACAGAAGTCAAACTAAAAAGTACTTGAGTTACGGTAGCTTATCACCTTGACAGTACCTTAAATCTTGGAGAGGCAGGTCTAGTTACTTTCAACGGGAATTTACTCATGTTCTTCTCCATCTTCAAGTTCGCACTAAACGGCTGCAGGACAAAGCTGTTGTTCCTGGTGTCCTCTGGCGCTAAGATCTTCTGCAAATCCTTGTAAGACGCGACTTCCTTGTGGATCGGTTGACCACTGTTCCAGTAAACCGACAAGCCTTGTAAATCCAGGATCTTGAAGACATTTTCGCCTTCTTTGGGTTGAACGAAACCCGCTTTCTGTAACATTCTTGTGAGTCAGAGAACGGAACATCAAGGTTACCCAATGAGGATCAGTTGTTTGCACAGAAATCTTCTGGATCCGGATACCACAGTTGAACGGATGGTGGTTAGGAAGCGATATGTCATCTTCGTAGCGGATATGTACATTGGTTAAAATAAGCTGGACGTTATTGACGATAGTGGACACGAGCGACGCTCCCCACCACGAGCCTTGGGACTGGGCGGCTTCATCTGGGATTGGGATTCCTAATGCTTGGAAGAGTTGTTTCTGTAAAAGAGGGTGGTGATGTATGGAGAGGGCCGAGGAAACTGGTTGGAGCAAATCTGATACTGTAAGCATGCCCAATTTTTCGAACATATCACAAAAACTATGCAATCTTGGCGCAACAGCTCTCCTTCCCTTCAGTTCTTCAGGACTTTTTGTACCATCGTCAGAAAGGAGACTTAAGAATGCATATTGCAAACAACGACATCTCACAGGAATTTGGACGAAAACCAAGCAAAACCATACCTTATGGAAAGTCTCCAACTCATCAAGCATTTGCTCCTTCTTCGTCTGTTCGTACCGCTCCACAAACTCCACATCGTACTTGCCGTCCGAAGGTCCAAGCAGCACCAGGAGATCGCTGATCTTCACCACCCAGGGAGCGCTGCGCATGTGGGTGAGCGGGACGCTCAGTGTCAGCTTCCCCAGGTAACCGGACTTCACCTGCATGGGCACATCGAACTTCTTGAGCGCGGTCTTCTTGAGAGGCACATTTTCCAGCTCCACTTGTCCTAAACGAACGTAGGAAAACGTGGATTAGACGGTGACGTACCTTGAAGAAGGGCGATGGACAGCTGGTCGGTGTTCAGATTCTCAAGGTACTCGCCGATGTAAGTGTTTAGTACCCATGCTACGAGTCCTTCTAGCATCAATGATCGGTGCTACGGTCGTGAGTATGCGAATCGACGTTTGCTCGGGGAGGAAGCGCCAAACGTTGGCTGATCTGAAAGAAACAGAGGGATAGCACGTATTCCAAGAGGTTCCGCGAGAGAAGGAGGCGATTTCGTCACTTAAAACTATCGAGATCCACGAGACGATGTCGTGCACCGAGATCCACGAAATGGCGTGGCAACCGGACTGTAGACTTCTCATGTTCGGTCCGCCCTGTCTCAGACCTCGCGAAGACTGCATGGCATTCCATGTTTCGAGCGGCTGTGACTCACGCGTGCATCAATCACTTCACGCCACTTTACACCCGCATCGCTCATAGACATACCGTAGCTTTTCTCAGGGTCTATCCTCGCTACAATCTACAACGTTATGATACAATTCTGCCGTTGCCCAAGTATTTGCAAGCTTGGACTGCTGCTGGTTTAGTTCGGTCGGTAAAATCTTATTTGAGCGCCGTAGAATAAGGAAAAAGCACATGTCGCATAGTTGTCAGAGAAGAGAGCGAAGCAGAGTGTATCAGAACGTTCAGTCCCGCATGGGTGGCATTTGATGCCAGGGTTTGATCACATGTTCGCACAGAGGATTATTTGTCGTTCGACAGATTGCATCCTGTTTATGCGTTTAGATGTGCATTCAAGGGGACACTGAAAAATTCACAAAGGTCGAACATGAATCTACTCCTGAAGGACTTTCTGGTTGCACGATAAGACGCCGCAGAGAAATCGCTCATATTCGACCGTAATCAGCTCAGAAATGATGGGAAATTCACTCTCATGTGGAATGAGTCGTTTGTCAGGGTAAAAGGATAGGGATACAGTGCAGAAAAGGGCCTACTTGACGTTTAACCGCCCTATTGAAGTTAAGGGACAGCGTACGGTAAGAAGGTCGGCTTGAAGACGCCACTTCTGGCCCTACTTAAGGTCTTGCAAGGGATTTTATCCTGATCTACGTCCTCAGAAGATCCCTAATCACGGTTAACGTGAACTGGTCGTTTGACAGATCCAGTGTTATGCTGTTTGGCTCCGATTTATGCAAATTGTCTGCCCAAACGTAGAGAAGAAATTCAATATGCGTGCATTTATGATCTAAACATTGGCTGACCCGCAACGCCCGGGGCTCGTTAGCGACCCGCTGCTGGTGTTCGGAGAGTTTGGCCCTTTTTGACCAATCTTCTCTGCGGCTTTCTTTGCCTATTGACGTCTTCTTGAATGCGAGAGCGACATTTTTTATATCGTCTTTAGTCTCCAAGAGTCTTGCGCAGAGCATAAAGGGGCCGGTAGCGAATATTCGCCAGTCCTATATGAATCTGCTGTATGTGACCTGCGAGTTCTGTAATGTGGTGTTGACGATAAAATTGTTTTCCCTAGTTGCTATAGTTGAGGAGCCATTCAGAGATTAATCGTAGTTTGTTGAAATACTGCGTATTGAAGCACATCTCGTAGCTCAATCAGTTTTTAGAGACTTAGGAGACCTCGAAACGACTTTATTTGAGACACCCTTCAGAGTGCGTGAGCTTGCACTCGACTTGCAGTACTGTAGATCCTTAAATTCCTACTCGAGACACCACCGCCGGACATCAGGGGGTCTAAAGACGAAGGCCATATGGCCAGCTTTGGAACGAACAATGCGATCTAATAACATATCTTCCCAACAACGCATGTTTTCATGCAGATTCGTCATTCTGCATTCCGGTTCTCTCACTTCGTGGCGGTGAAAAGTCGCCAACCATTCCCGTGGATTAGTTGTGCCTTTGCAGGAGTGTCATCTCATGGCGGCTTCCGAATGATGCTTCCCAGAAATGGCTCTCGGAATATTACCTTATAAGGGTCATATAGAAGTCGTTCGGAGACAAACGAGGTTCTCGAAGTCAGCAAAGTTCTTCCCTAAATGTCGCCCGTTGGTCGTCTTCTTTGTTCTTTGTAGGTGCGAGTCCATTGCCAACGCTACTATAGGCTACTTTAGACGTTTTTCTACTTACACGTTGCCAGTGGAGTCCCCTTGTGAGGGATGCGTTTGACAGCGCGCTGAAGATAAGCGGATTACGGTATTCTCCAATAGCCTTAAGTGTCAACTTCTCGGACGTCCAGTTCGATTACCATCTTCTGTCAGAGCCAAGGATCCATCGATGTGTTGAAAAGACACTTTTTGTCTTTGTCCCGTCGAGGCCCTCAGCTTTTGAACAGAGAGAAGCTATCCGTGAGACGTGGGCTCATCCCAATAAGGTACTGGATCTCAACATGTTAACAGATTCATTTTGCGTGTTTAAGACAGCGGATGTTGCTGTTTTCTTCGTAGTAGGCGACCCACAGAACGAAAGTCTCTCCGAAGCCATCGAGAGTGAAAATTATGCCAACGGTGATCTCATTGTCAACAATATAGTCGACAGTTACGGTAATCTCTCGCTAAAGGTTCGTTTGGACTTTTCTATGGTGCGATGTAAGCTCTTTACCACATTTGAATGGGCATGACTTGAATTCAACCCTGTTGGTCAATGGTCAAAGTGTTTATCCTTCTTTTCTTGGGGTAACTCTGTAACTTCCCATGGTCGTCACGCAAGGTGACTATCGTGGGAAATTCTAGGGCTATTTCTGGAATCCCAGTCTTGCTGAATGCATATAATGTGGTTCTAGAAGTGCTAACGGGTGGATATCCTATGAGCACCTGAAAACACGCTACCTGATCTTTCACATGCGCGCCTCTAATGATGGGCAAAGGCCTAGATTGCACATTCTGGTCTCTTGGCTTGCGAAGGGGTCTCCTATGATGATACCAGCCTCATCTACACGATCTTAACCGTTCCAGATCTACTCGAGCCTCAGTTGGTACAACACCTTCTGTCCAGAGGTCCCCTTTGTCCTGAAGATCGACGACGATTCGGTCGTGGACTTCGACCGCCTTCTTCACTACACCAAGACCGAATTCAACGCGGGTCACGACAACAAAACTCTCTTCGGCATCATATGGAAAGGAACTCGCGTGAATCGGAACGTCAATTCCACCTGGTAACCAACCTCCCCCTCACACCTTCAAGACCTTGCTCTAGGTACGTCCCCAAGACCCTGTACGCTCGCCTTACCTACCCAGAGTACTGCAACGGTCCGGCGTACATGATGACGTCACTGGCGGCGAAGGGGATCGTGGAGAAGGCCGCTGAGACGCCTCTTATCCAGGTGGAAGACGCCTTCTTCACGGGTATTCTCGCCGCTAAGGCCGGTGTCAACCACGTCGACAAAAGTGGAATTTTCTGGTGGAAAGACTTCGCTCGCGTCGCAGATTGTGACGATCAGGGGGTTCCTCGTCTCGCCACGATGTACCCCTATCCGACACCTAAGGAGCTGTTCTCCGCTTACTCCAAGTTGCTTCGGGTCAAGTGCAAAACAAAGAAAAGTTAGATGTGTTATGAATAAATCGGACGTAATTTTGGTCTCCTTGATTACACGACAATGACTTCTTGTTCTAGCCAAACTGGACTTAGGAAGCCAACCAGGGTTAAAGAAGAAGCAAGAGGATGAACGTGGGAGAAGTATAGGGGGGATACGGTAATTCCGACTTTGCTGCGGTAGGGTTTCTGCTGTTCTCTAGTTGGTTGGTGTTTTTATGTTGTCTCTTGGATTATCTTCTCGCTGAGCGACCCTCCATTGAATCCAAAAGGCCGTATGCCAATCCTGATATTTACATTTCGCCAATACGGATATTTCCACGGAAGAAGGATATCCAATTTAAACCCCAGAATTTAATCTTGTGTCGTTGGCCAGGGACCGAGGGTGTATAAACAGTTTAAAAGCCTGAGGCTCCCTGTTTCGGGCTTGTTTCCGTCTTCTTCTTCACGCTCTTGCATATGCGACCGTCCTCTACTTTCTGCTTTGTGCTCGTGCGTCGATGTGCGAAGGGCGGGAACTGTCTCGCTTTGTATTCCATCGTGGCGACTCTGCCTAATGGCATTGTCATACTTTGTGCGCCGATGCTTTTCGAACGTCGTTGATCGCGCGCGAATTGGAGAGGCGGGACTTTATGGCGCGGGATGACGTGAGCGGCGATGCTCTCATCGGTGTCGTCAGTATTTGAACTGGCGATGACGCCGCGTTCAGCAATGGTCGAGGGATTATCGTATTCATACGAATCCATTCCTCTCTATATTCCGGGATTTTATAGAAATTCTGTGATGTAATCATCGCCGTTCCTGGGTACGCTTCTTTGGCGCCATATGGCCCTCGTGATTGACACTTTTCTGACTCATCATTCCAACTTCTTGTGCTCTTTCAGAACTCCCACGTCCACGATGGCTGAGCTGTTGAAGGGAATCGAACTCGTGTGCAGCGACGAATCCAAGGCCGACGCCAGTGAGCTTCTGGACGGCAAGATCGTTGGCCTCTACTTCTCCGCCGGATGGTGCCCTCCCTGCCGCCAATTTACGCCCAAGCTGAAGCGTTTCTACGATAAGGTGAAGGCCGCTGGCAAGAACTTCGAAGTCATCTTCGTTTCGCGCGACCGTGCTCCCGAGGATCTCGTCGAGTACTACGACGACCACCACGGAGAGTGGACGTATCTGGAGTTCGGAAACCCCAAGATTCAGTGAGTCCGACGACACCTCAATCATGATAACCTTGAGTCTTTCCAGAGAGCTTCTTGAGAAGTACGAAGTAAAGACCATCCCTGCCCTCCGCATCATCAAGCCCGACGGAACTGTCCTCGTGAAGGATGCTCGCACCGAAGTGGCCGAAAAGGGAGTCGATGGAGCACTCGACCTCTACGAGAGCTGGGAGGCCTTCTTCGAGATGTGAACCGGGTATGAACACCTTGCTAACTTCCAAATCACATGTTTGTAAGCTCTTATCTTGTGTGTAAATAAACCGGAAGTCTCCACTCGACCAGGGCGTTGTAGGAAGAGCCCTTCCAGATCTCTAGTGCTGTTCCTTTATGATCTTTTCCAGATACTTTATCTATCTGTTCACACAACAACACGAAAACAGTCGATGGCTTTGGAAAGGATGGGGAAAGGACGGAGGATGAAGAGTTTGTCTATCGAAAGTTTAGAACGATGGTTACCAGTGCACTCTCTCCGAGTTCCAATACACCGTTTGAAGCGCGAAAGCAAACAGAATCTACAATAAATATTAGAAATTTAGAAAGGGGAATGTACAGGGCGGACAGAGCGACACTAACTCGACACGTATGAGAAGATAGAGACAATATGTACATGGGTGAGAAGGTAAAGCTTTAGTCGTTTTTCCTCAGCCGGTTCATCAGAAGCGCGGCCGATAGTTTTCGAAGAGATCTGGAATGGTCGGGAGTTAGGGTGGACGGACAGCCGAGGGGCAGCTTACCTAGAGGAAGAGGGTTCTGGTGGTGGAGGACTGACAGGAGGCATCTGAGCGCTTCCAGGGGACAGGTGGATCCTGTGCCCGATGATTCCCACGTCCGAGAGCCTCTTTTGCTTGGGGATGATGGGAAGCTGGTCACCCACGCGGTCCACATCCAAGTAGCAGGAAGCTGTCTTGCTGGTGGTGGCCAGGGAGGACACTGCCACTCCCGAGGAACAGGGGGCTCCGGGCTTGGAGCAGGAGGCTCCACTGGATCCGGGCGACCCTCCAAGGATCGCTCCGTCTTGGCTGGAGACACTTCGAGGCATGAAGGTCTGCTTCTGGGACGAGGTTCCTGGAACGATGTCTCCGGGACCTCCGCGCTTCCCACTGAGCCTTCGGAGCAAGGAGGAAGGCTTCCGAGTCTTCTTCTCCAAGTGGTTCCTGCGGGTCGGAGCCTTCGGCTTCCGCTTCGCCATCTTCCCGATGGACTTTCGGGCCGCGCCCTCCTTGATGAAAGAAGAAGCCAGGGGCGTCACCATCAGGTTGATCGTATCTCCGTGCGAGAGAAGCCTATGCATGAGCTGTGGGTGGTTCAGGTTGGACACCGGCTGCTGGTGGACGTGGGTGATGAGATCGGACGGGCGGAGCCCGGCTTCCCACGCCGGCGAGTTGTCCTCCACCGAGGTGACGATGTGCTCGATGGTGTAGTAGTCGGAGTGCGCGCCCAAGTAGACGCGGACCGACTTGATGGTGAACCCGTACCCCTTAGGTCCTTTCCGGATGAGAAGGGAGGGCTTCCTCTGCTGGGGCACTCCGATCGTGAGGTTTCCGCTCTCCATGGACGTCGTAGCGGAGGTGGAGGCTGTGGCGGTGATCCCGGTGCCATCCCATGAGGAGACGCTTGATATGGAGCCGCCTGGGGAGACGGGGGGCCCCGTGTGGTAATACTGGAGTTGTTGGGCTTGATGAGGAGATGAGGAAGAAGAAGAAGTGGAGACGGGAGGAATGGCCACGCTGAGAGAAGAGGCTCCGCGTAAGACGACCTCCTGGGTCTTCACCGGTGGGGCCTAGAATAGCGAAACTTAAATCTTGTTCCCAGGAGATGCTTACCATAGTGCTCTGAGGGGACAGCGTCGTTGACTCCTCCACGGGCGACAGCTCCTTGTTGGACTGATGCTCATCACAGCTGGCGATCTTCGGCACTCGGGTAGGGGGCATCGGCGAAGGGATGTTCCTCCGTGCCGAGATGGCTGCGCTTCCCGCGCTTTCGGCCAGCACGAACGACGAAGCATCAATGGAAGAATCCGTCGAAGTGCCTATCCATCCTGTTCCAGAACCCATTTCTGTGCCTCCGGGGGTTCCAGCTGTCCCGCTGCTGCTCGTGGACAGATTGGACTGTCTCTGCGCCGAGAAGCGTCTCCGCAGAAGCACCGCTGATGGAACCAGCTGGTCGGGCTTCATACGAAGCGGAGTCGGGGTCCTCAAGGAGGGATGAGGTCCGCCGTGGTCACTCAGGGCGTCGTGGTCAGAGTTGATCGGGGATACGGTATGGTCCTCGGAGGGTGACTTGCAGAGGAGCGTGTCTTGTTGGCGACTGTGTGTGCGGATCTCTTGGAGATGCGCCTGCATGGAGGGGTCGATGCCGACGATGCTGTGGCGTGGAGAGGCCGTGCTGAAGGAGAGGAACATGGGGACGTCGTCGTCGCCGGAATCCACTTCGTGGTTGTAGCGGTTGGAGCGGGCTGAAGGAGATTCAGTTAGGTTATGATCATGAAAATGGTTAAACAACGGTCTTATATCTTCTTAGAAACTCGGGTTACTGTATTCCCAGAAGCAACTTACTGTCAAAGTAGCTCGTATCCTCCTCGTTCTCCAGATTCGGCACGAATTCAGCCTTCTGCCTCAAGAGCGAGTTGAAGTCGAGGCCCTCGAAGAACGAGTGGGCCATCAGCTCCGTCGCTCCGAAGTTCATCCCTAGGCGCTCCAGGGGGTTCTTCTCCAGCAGGCTCCGGATCAGATGCTCGGCCTCCACCGGAAGCGCTTCTTCGTCGGTAGGATAGATCACTTCCTCGCTGATGATGTTGGAGAACAGTTCTTCCGGCGTGTCTCCCAGGAACGGCACAATGCCGACGAGGAACTCGTAGAGGATGATCCCTAGCGCCCACCAGTCCACCGGGTTACCGTACCCCTGCCGGAGGATCACTTCGGGAGCGATGTACTCCGGGGTGCCGCAGAGCTGCTTGTCGCGGAACTGCTGATTGGCGGCCGACAGAGCGACGTCCATGCATCCTTCGGAGACCAGAGTGGTCCTCGACATGAGCCCGATCTTGGAGAGGCCAAAGTCGGTCAGTTTGATGTGGCCCATGGCGGTGATGAGCAGGTTGTCCGGCTTGAGATCGCGATGCACGATACCGTAGGAGTGGAGGTACTCGATGGCGAGCACGGTCTCGGCCATGTAGAGCCGTACGAGGTCGTAGGGCAACGTGCCACACGTCTTGAGGAGGGCGGCACAGTCGCCTCCCTCCACGTACTCCATCAGCATGCACAGGTGGTGCTTGGTCTCGAAGGAGCCGTAGAAGGAGACGACGAACGGGTTGTCGGTGAACGTGAGAATGTCCCTCTCGGCGTAAACCTGATCTACTTGGTTCCGCAGGATCAACGTGTGTTTGTTCATTTTCTTGAGTGCGAAACGCTGTTTCGTCTCCTTGTGCCGGACCAAGTAAACAGCGCCGTAGGCCCCGTTGCTCACCAGCTGAAACGGGGAAGTAGTTAATGATGGATGGACGCCGCTTGCTTAGGGCTGTTTGCGAACTGGGATAAATAATTAGGAGCCACGGGGTCTGCCGGCCAGATAAACAGGCATGTCATCAGGAGCTTTGCCCTTGAATGTTTCGGTTAGGGTTCCAAGAAGGGCCCTGTGTCCCTGAGATTAGGATCGTAGAAGGTCGTGAAAGGAAACACAATTTGCTCCACTTGTTGCGTTCCTCAATGTATCGTTGACGACGCCTAGCCTCTTTTCATGCTGCCAAAACAAGATTTATTCTGGGCCCCATCCTCGGAAAACGAGCGGTTTCCGTTTAATAACACGCTTCTCGGAAATAACGCGTGTGGAAAATAAGGAATAGCATCCAAAAGTGGTTTGGCGCTGATAGGCGATACGGTAGGCATGATAGTTTGTGGCTTAAAAAGCTGAAACAGAGCCCAAAAATCACCTCTAGGGCTTTCGCATAGATCCTACACCATTCCAAGCTTATGAAAGGATACTGTATTCAAATCTTAAATGCAGTCCATTTCGCCTACAGTATCCGTGTGTGACTGATCTTTTGGGCCATTCATCTAGCAGAAACCTGGTGTTGTTCCATACACTGGACTTAATCTCAACTCTTAGATTCTTTTCTCCTTCCCTTTTAAGGAAAATTGCCCCTGTGCTACTTAGAATTACTTCCCGGGCCACTGTAAGCTGAGATAGCTGTTGTTTTCGGCATGTACTCGCTCTCCAAGTCCTGTGTTGTTCTGTTCCCACCGGTAGGCAAACAAACAACTCCTCCTTATCGGTGGAACGTACCCGGATGGTATCGAAGTCCTCCTCGCAGGGCGCACGTATCTTCGGCAGGTCCGGACCCTCGACCGACATTTCCGGCTCGATCTTCTCAGGTTCGGCATCGTCGTTCTCCTCGTCCGACGGCGGGATGTCCATGAGGGGGTCCCGGTCGAGGCCGAGTTTACCCACAATGTACTGGGGAAGGTCAGGGACTCGGGCGTTTCCCGAGCCGAGCTTCTCCCTCACAGCGCCTTCAGCCTCCTCGAGCAGATGGTAGAACTCGTCGGGGTCGAATTCCTGCAAGGAGCACGTGGATCTGCTACAAGTAGGGGGGCTTACAAGGCATTCAAGGAGACGAGCTGGCCTGGAGACCGTCATAAGCAGCTGCTTGACCAGCTTGGACAAGTAGGTGTAGGAGTCCGGCCCGGTGCGGTCCTGTGCCGCGGCCAGCGTGTCCTCCAGCCGCTGGCTCATGTCGCAGAAGTAGGCGCACGTGATGATGTCCTCCTTGCTCTTGAATAAGCAGTCGGCGGCGATCTCCACGATCTGGTGGAGGAGGAACCGCGTGGCTCCGTCCGAGATCAGCCGGACCATCGTAGGGTCCGCCACCGTCTCTATCATGGAGCGCCGGTTCATGCCGGGCGGTTCTGAGATCTTCGGGGGACCTTCGGCACAACGCCCACTCGAGGAACGTGGTCTTAACACGACAGTAGGCGCCGTCAGGGTCGACTCCGTGGGGATGTCCACGGACTTCTGCTGGCGGAGTGCCGGAGGAGACTCCGGCTTGAGGGTGCCTTCTAGGGCGACGGGAGTGAAGCCACAGAGGGCGGCGTGCTCCTCGATGAAGTGCTTCAGGCGGTCCTCCATGTGCGACTTGGCTTTGGGGAAGCGCTCCTTGTAGATGGTGCTCCGGACGGCGATCTCCGCCGCCGTCTGCGAGTTCAGCCGCATCGGGCTGTGGAGGCTCCGCGACCGAGGCCGGAAGATGCCGGCGTCGTCGAAGCTCGGGCAGCTGTCGTTGGAGTCGTAGCGACCGCCGAGGCGCATGTCGCCGAACATCTCGCACAGATGCTCTTGGGATGAGTACTGACTCTGAAAAGGGACTCTGTAATGTTGTGTGGAGGTACAAGAAGGCATACTAAGCGCTCTCACATGGAACGACCTTGTCAGATTAGAGTCACCTTAACACTCTCCTCAAAGCGACAGAATCACCCGCCAAGAAATATTTCAAGCGTGGAAACATTTCAGAAGAAACAGTTGAAATATTTCAGACTTACAGAAAACGCCGAATTGCTCCCTGGAGTACCGTATCCACTGGACGACGGCAACGAAGCGAGCGACCATCGACGATTGTCGAGGTGGTGGAAGGGCGCGAGCGAGGAGCCCGACTTGGAAGAGGCGCCGCGCAACGCGACTCCGTTGTGACTCGGCTTGGCCGGCTGGGGACAGGGCCGAGGTGCGGACACGGCTGCTACGGCTACGGGAGCGGGGCTTCTGCAGCGAAGGGAAGAGGACGTCGTGGCGACCAAGGTCGGCGAGGTGGAGACGTTGAGACTACGGCGAGACGCGGGGCGTTGTGGTTCCGTTGGTTTCTGCAAAGGCGAAATTGGAGAATCGCGTGTCAATTCGCAGAACAGCTAAGAGTCCTTTGTTCTCGGAATAACCGATCTCGAAGCTTTTGGACTCTCTGGAACGCGGCTCTGAATCCTCCCACCATGACGGTGTTTGCGTCAAACACTCGTTTGTTTGGTGTTCGGATGACGACCTTGTTTGTCTCTGTTTCGAGGTTGATCCCCTCAGCCATGCAGAAACCCGCAAACAGATAATTCCAAATGCAATTTTAAGGGTTCATCCAGGCCATGAGACAGACGGTGGTTATGAATAATTCTGAAGGAGCTGAGGGTCATCTTTTGCAGGAGGTGATGTCAGTCTCTCAGGGTGATGGAAAACAGGGAAAATAGATGTTCGTTTCATACTTTCATACGTAAGTGAAACCTTGTTTTCATCCCTAAAATGCCCATAGTAATCACTAGATGACAGCCTAGGAAATATATATCAAGAATAGGAACTAATCGATGCGACAAATAATTTTTGCAACAAATTCCTGCACTGTGCACTAAGGATGCAACGAAAAATGTTCTAAGAAACCGGACGATAAAAGACTCTCACTAGCTAGTATGAAAGCCCGACCGAATATACGAGGTTCACCATTCCAGAGATTTCAGAAGGTCACTGCCAGACAGTCGTCTCAGGAGAACCGGTCGCAATGCGGTAAACCTCGGACGCGACCGACCGCTCCACAGACCCACGTTGTCTCGAGTGTTTACACTGGGAAAGGAGTGGTCTTTCGCCTCCAAAGTGCACGCGGACATAAAGTAGCACGGACACAGGACGTACCCTCATCTTGACGACGGAGCTGACGGGCGACACGGAGACGCCGAGGAGGACAGAGGCGCGTGACTGGCATGACGCCGAGATTTGCGGATCGGAGCGTCCAAGCGACGAGTTGCGGAGTCGAACCAGATTGGACGTCGTGTTCGCGCCGAGCAGCCACGATGAATCTGAAATAGAACGATCGATGCGGGGTTCCGTGCTTCTCCGCGATTCGGTTTAGGGCGTCTTTTGGGGTTTCCGCACACGGCGAGTTGAGCAAACACACGGCCATAAGTGGAGATTGGCCGGAAAGGGCCTAGTTCTTGTCCAAAAGTTTGTCTTCCGACGGCGCACGTCGCTGTTTTGACGGTGCCGGTGCCCCGCCTCATCATCTGACTTTTCCTGCGATAAACAAGCGCCCGTCGCCGTGTTGACGTCGCTGCGGGCAGCGGCGGCGAGTTCGAGAACGAAACATGTGACGCGTAAGGGTTGCAGAAAACGAGAACATCCCGAAGTTCTACGTGGGTTCGGTGACACCTGGGAAGCCTGGGTGATCCTGTTGATCTGGGAATACTGCTTTCTACTGGGAGTAAAGCTGTTGGAACGGTCCAGAAGGGTCCATCCCCTTAGGGGTAAGTGCTCTGCACTGATAAAGAGATATATACGCTAAAGATAGCGCATCTTATCTGCTTGATATGATGGGGGGCATTTTTTAGCGGAAGATATTGTAGGGTAAAATCCACGTGTTTAGCCACAGTAAAGAGCAAAAAAATACGGTAGTTTCACCCCTTGGGACCATATACCCACGTTAGCTCCTCTTCAAAGACAAGAGATAGGCGGACTATCCCAGTACAGTGGCCTGATAGATGGGTTTATTTGCTACATTCCTCCTTTTATCTATCACATGTTGTTTACAAAGGAAAATGCTATCAAGTACGAGCTTAGGGACATTCCTCAGGCTTAATGTTTCCGCGATTATCGTTCTACCTTTGAGGCTTCACAACAACATTCTCGACTGTTCCTCGTGGCTTCCCCCAACAAGGAAGCCAGCACAAGACAGGATGATCTACGTATTTCCCACTCTATATTTAACATGTCCTAGTTTCTGGCTTCATCCCTCTGGGTGTGTGACGTACTGTGGCCAAAGGGTATACTGAGCGAAGACTACCAAAGAAGGGGTTGTGCCGGCTTCCTTGAGGCACCATGTTTGCCAAAACAGGACAAGCCGCAAATAAAGTGACGTAGAGTGACATCATCAGCCGCTGCGTGTGGTCTATGGCCCTTATGAGGGAAATTTGCAAGTTAATTTCCCAGGTTAAGGCCAAAAAGATAAACTTGATCGTGTCAGGACCTATGAAAGAATCTATTCTCTACTCTCTATGCCTGCTTATGAAGCATTGGATGCGAAGGAAGGGTTCTTTCACAAGCTTTGGCTCTCAATCCCCAGAATTATCGAGAATAGTCCTAAGAGCCTTGACTTTTGGTTTTCTTGAATCTTTGGAATGCATAGCACGCTATCTCCTTACATATGCAGGGAGATATCTGTACCTTAAATTGAAAATTTTATTTATTTTTTATTAGTTTATATTTTCTATTAGTTTTTTTATTATTTCTATTTCTATTTTTTCTATTATTTTTCTTTTTTTATTGTTTTCTAAACAGAAATTTTCTATTAAAAATTCCCGTAAAAGCGTGTCCTAATACGCCCCCTACAAGTCGACAAAAAACTCCGAAAAACGAAGCACTAAAAACCGCCATATTCCAAAAATTGTGAGAACCTGTCATCTCACTCCTCGGAGGGACGACAAAGGCACAAAGCAGATTTTAGGGGTGTGCCCAGTCATCCCATCGGCGATGGTCCAAAGCACACACGAATGTGTCGAGGAGGAAAAGAAGATTTGTTTGCGGACAGCTGACAAAGCCGAAAAGAAATGGTCGTGTTTCTTTCTTGTTCACACGTCCCACGACGCGGGCTAAGGGCCTTTCCTATAGTTAGTCTGTCCAATTAATTCTTCGGTTTGAGGCGCGTGACTTAATTGGGGCTTGTGGATTGCGTTCCAGGAAAGGGGCGCTTCAGGGAAAATGAGAACTTCTCGGAATGCATTTAATGAGGGAGGAAGGAGGCCGGACAAGCGGTGTTTATAATTTCGCCTTAGAATTTGAGATCTTATTTTTCTCAACACAACAGTTTGGACTTTTGGGAACTTCGATCCAGCATTCTATTCTCGTGGCTTATGGCTTCTTGGACAGTAGGTCCTAGCGAGTATCTCTTAGGAACAATCTGACAAAAGCCTAGCAAAGGACCTCACGTAGCCTCAAGTACGGTATCTGGGACTGTAAGGGCAGTGTATCCTCCCTCACCTGTCCGTTTTACATTCTTATGACCTTTACAGCTGAAGAATTCGATAAAAAAGTGGAATTCCACGGCTAAAACGTTCGGCTCAGCTTCTGTTTCAGGTCGCCCTAAATGTGGCCAAGGGCCTCCCAAGCTTTTATCACAATTTTAAATGTCATTCTCCACGTCGGTTCTCATTAGGGTCCAAGTAAAGTAAACAGGCCTGAAATTCGGGGGGCACCTGATGTCATCTCCTATTAGGATTCTTGTGTCGTTCAAATGCCAAAAATAGAAGTCTAAAGCCCAAAAACCATTTTCCAGGACTTCCAACAGGAAAGAAATGTTTTCCACTTGTCTTTAGCACCTCGGAGTGTTTGTGAGGAAACGCACAAACACATGACGTAGTGCACCTTCCTCAAGGAGAAAACAAAGAATGTGGAAGTGGCTCCGACAGGTGACTAGAGCATAGCTCACGATTTCTGCTGAGGTCTTCTTTGGGAGACTCGTCGCATGCTCTCCATTTGGGGCACTTGCGAGACTTTTAAGAACTCACAGATCAGAGGCAGAGTGTGGCCCTAGCGTGCTCATGGACAGCAGCCGTGACGCAACGCAACTTCCTGGATATTCTCCATGTGGAAAACATGCCTGTTTTCAGGAAGTCGGGTATGAGGGCTGACTCATGGCGTCTTATGTGTGTTTAGCACAAGCTTAGTCTTCAGTGTGGTTTGAGCCGATAAGGAGAGACAATCATCGCCTTAATCAGCTCGAAGTGGGCATCGAAAGCATGCAGGTTCCAAAGGTGTCCCTTTGCGGATATATCGAACATAAGCCTGTGAACCTGGCCAAAAGACCAACGCTTGTTTTGCCATTTTACGGTTTTGTACATAAATTACATTAATGGCCCTGGTTTGTGGTGCCACATGACAATCTATTTGTAGCAGGACATTACAAGGATCAATAAAACATGGTGTACTGGGAATACAAAAGGGTATAAATTCTTTCCTGTCAGGACCCAGACAACAGGTGCAAGGATTCACATTGAGACGCTTCTTTCTTCAGAGAAAACATAGGATATTTTTATCTTGAACTGAAGAATACAGCAGATAACATCAACTGACCGCCTAAGCCCTTCTTGGTGTTTGTACTAGAGTCAAAGAGGAACTAGGATGGGTACGGCTCTCAATGTCTTTGCTGAAGTGTCTCCAAGTAGCTGACTTATATTGAAGTTAATATGTATTCTGAAGAGCGTTTGAAGCCTCATAGAGTGATTACGGTAGCATGGTAAGATCGCACCGTCAAGCTCAACCTTCTAGCCTTCTAGCCACAGAACTTTTGAAAGCTTCACTTCACTTGTTAGTGCTAAATAGGCTTGGTTCGTGCCTCTATCCTCGCGATACCCACCAATGAATTCATTACCCAACCCCTCCAAAGACAAATCTTACCTCCAGAAGCCGCGTTGGAAGGCCGGCGCCGCATTCGTCCGATCCTCGAAGTAGACGGATGCGCGTTGAACGAGTCGTAGAGCCGTTTGGAACCCGAATCTGAAAACAACGCCATGGAGATACGAGCCTTGTATGATTAATAAGGCAGTGCCACCGAAAATGAGCCCCTCGCGCGCCGTGTTTTTCTCAAGAAGTGGCGATGACGGATTGCTCACAGCCGAGAGGCAATTGTTCGGCGCCACCCTCACTCAATTGGGCGTCCGACAGCGGGCATATCAAAGACAGAAGCGAAACAAGGCCGAAACAGCGACTTTAGAAGACGCGGCCAGCGACGGTTTCTCACCAGAAGACGGGGCTGACCGCGAGTAAAGGTTACGCCACAGCGGTTAGTCATCGCATGACACAGAAAGGAACAAGTAGCTGATAAGGGGCCGGAGGGGGCGGTGGCTCTTGAAGATTATGATGTCCAGTGGGATCGGCCGGGCATTGTTCGTTATTCTTGAGGACAATGATTCAAAGCTCATTTTTTGAGCAGCTGCCGAACGTGTTCGCCCGGTCGTAAATTCTCAGAGCGATGTTCGGTTCCGCGTTCTGGACACGTCCTCCACTGTGATAGGTGGCCGAGATCTGCTGTGATCGTTGCAGGACCATTGCAAGAAGAGTGGAGTTGGGTGTGAGAGAGTTTTCGAGAAAGCGTGAGCGTCTACAGAGGAACCGTCTATTTTATATAAGTAGTTGTACGATAAGAAAAATCTATTATATAAGATAAACTGTTCCTTCCAAAGAGCTATGTAGCTTTTTTAGATCTTCTCCCCCAGGACGAACTCCTGACTATTACTAAAGGGTATTTCAAAAGGAATGTAAGGGCAAACAAAGGTTTTTTAATAATAGTGCCCGGACAGGGTCCTGCAACGAAAATTGAGAGAACTTTTTCGCAATATAAACGCAGGGAAGTGTCTTCTTCTTGTGCCTCAGGCACTGGATCATCCCTCAGCTAATTACAACGGGAGGATAAGTGATTTAAGACCACGGAATAGTCCACAGAGATTTGACCCATCTTGAGTTAACTGCCAAACCACTTGGCCACAGACTCAGCCTTCTTCTCACAGCACGAGGATTAGGCTCTTCATCTGTTCCCAATTGGCGAAGCGCACTTTCATGTGATTGCCTGTTTTTCGAGACGTCGCGAGACCGCAACCTTAGTGTGCGAATGGAACCAATTATCCGAGAGCGCAGAAGGTCAACTCTGTCTTGAAATTAACTCCGATTCCTCAGACGAAGAGCCAGTTAGCCGACGCCGAAAATTACAATTAATCGTAGCCGATAACAGTAGGGTTCCAGAACATTACAGTTTTCGGTTACGCCCTTACGTTAACGTACATAGCACGCTCGAGTGTTGGAGTGATCTTCCTGTATTCGAAACGCTCATAAGTCTTTCTGAAAAACCAGCCTTTTGAAAATGCCCTTCTCTGTAAGCCTGCAGGATTTCCATCTGGGAGCCTAGGAGTGAGTTGGCAGAAAACAAGCCAAAGGTTATATGGTTCCAGATTCTCTCCGCGACGCTTTCACTTAAACCCTTATCCGCTACTTATCCGGAAGACACAGCAAAAGGGGAGGGGGTAGAGATGAAGAGTAGGTAATATGTAGGTCCAACAGGATCCTTTAGGTTCTCCTCCCCAAACTCCGTTTCCACGACCTTCGTTTATGAAGACAAAAAAGTACATTTGTAAACTAAATCCCCCAAAACTCCCCGCAGGTGTGCAGAACGGAAGAAAGCCAAACGGACCACAAGGCCCCACCTCCGCCTAAGACTGCACGTAGCGAGCGTTTGGTCAGCACAGCGATCGTCTTTCACCCTCCCAGCTCGAAGAATTTGCGAAAAGAAGACTGAGCTCCTCAGAAATTCCTCCTACCAACTGGGCTCCTGGAACGACTCCGGCCGTCCTGGAATCGTCAGCCGTCCATTCATAGCTAATCAAGGCTGAGACAACAACAATTCGCGCAAAAACGGCTGAGCTTTTGGGCGAAGACGAAAGGCACATAACGTCGCCGCGAAAGCACATAAACCCTAATTAGGCCGATGAATGTGACAGGCGTGGCCACAAATAGACGTCTGGAGCGATTAATTTAGACGTGCAAACGGAGGCCGAGGAGGGAAACCGTAGTCGCTGCAGGACCCACTGGCTTCGCCTAATCCCAGCAAAGTTCAAGTGGAGGAGCCCTAGGGACTGTGGGGTTGTTCTCCGCCATTCATTATGTCCAACGATGAATGGGAACGAGCAGGCAAGAAGCTCCGAATCCTGAGCAGTTTCTGACTTCTTTCGTCTCAAAGCGATCAGAGTTTTATGGGAGTCCGTGAGGGGTCCTCAGTTTTTCAGCTCACAAGGGTCTAATCCCAAATGCCGTCCAAAAAGGCAGACGACCATTCGTAGAACTGGATACCCTGGAGAAGCTCTGGTTTCAGGGCATATCAATGAGGATTACGGTAGTGCACGTCAAGTCCAGTTTCTAGTGCTGCTAGACGAAATGGGCCAAGGGAAAGATGAATAGTAATTGACTTGGGCCTGGAGCCATGAATGGAGACGAAAGAAGCTTTACGAGATGACCACCCTTAGGGTTAGCAGAGGGTGGGGGAGGAAGAGAGAGGAAGGAATTATGATTTTCAGAGGTCAAGTCCAACGGTTTAGATTTCAGAGGAACTCATGGATAGCAATACTGACACAGAATTGAGAAATCGTACAGGACAGGGTCACCAGAAACTCTCCAGAAGAAGTTTTGATACACTCTGTGTTCCCTATAATTAAGGTAAGCTTACAAGAAGAGGCATTGGGTCAAGAGATCCAAGCCCTAAGAACGCATTTGCGGCGTTTTACTTGTTCAAAAGACTCTCCCTTGTGTAGGATTACTGTATAGGCTAAGGAACTTCCCCTGTATTCTTGAAAAGGCCAACAAGGCATTAATCACATCCGAGGAAGTCTAACCCTTAGTAGGCGCTTCCTTTATAGGTAATTCCTTTTCTGAGCACTACGGTAGAATGGACCTTATACGGTATCCTTCCTTACCATTCTTTGGCTTTCCAACCTACAAATCAATGGCAATCACCGCCAGCCATCAAGAGACAGTCTAGACCTTCTGTCTAAAATTAGCTCACTCTCTACAAGTCTCTTTAAATATTGAAAAGTGGGCGCAGAAGGCGCGTAAACAACCCTGACGTCACCCCTGTTGCTCGGGCTGTGAAACTCCCAACGAGCGACACTATTTCCGGCGCAGAATCCTTGAGGGAACACATTACAGAAAGACGGCGGATGTCGAAGGGCGCCATGGGCTTTGACTTTGAGAGAACGAAAACAATGACAAGCGCTGGTGACCATTGACTAAGTGCTTGAAGAACCAGAAATAGTTCGCTTATCCCAACGTGAAGACTATTCGAAACGACAGCGCTCCATAGGCGTTCTGCTAAGCTCTCAGCATGTTCGATTTGGGTATTTGCTTCGGTGTTTTCATCAAAGTACACCAGGGAGGGAGCCTGTTCTTTGGAAACATAATTCATCAAAGCGAGGACGCCAAGATGGCCTTTCAGTTTTTTGAAAAGGCCATGTCATCGCCGTGAAAAGGGCACTACGCCAAATGGCATTAAGCATTCAACTCCCGAGAGCGTGTTTAAAGGACTTCTCAGGTCGTCAGGATCTCATTAATGCCTAATGGAGTGGGAAGTTGGAGTAACCTGCCGGGAGGTGGGTGACCTATGTTTTTAGGATTACAGGGGATTAACAGCCTTTCAGTTTCGGGATTTAATCAAGCTTACTTAGTTGCTCCTTGCTCCTAGGAAGGACGGGAATCTTTAAAGCCGTGGTTTAAGGAGACAACCACAAGAGGACTGGCACGACTCATAAGGGTACGGGGAGTAATAATTGGTTTACTTAGAGGCCCCAATAGGATAACCTTAAAAAGACCTTAAAGACGATTCACGCCTCGACTTGAAAAGGTCAAAGCTAGGGGAAAAGCAGCGATAAACATTCGAGAATGGGCTAACCTTGCCCTTCCTAACGAGGAAGGTTTTAGCGTCAACAGATGCGACTCAAGGCTCGAAAATTCGCAATTTTGCGCCTGTAAAAGCCTAATAACTCGCGCCATTCAGTCCTAAATTCTACCAACTGTTGAAGGCTTTTAGGAAGCAACCAGATGTAAGGCTTTTTGGTTCGTCATCATATCCTCAAAAGGCTTAGAACTTTAAGTAGGGTCCTTTCCCTTTTTCAAGACTGCTTATACTTCCTCTACAATCAAAGAGTAAGGTCTTCATCAAACGGGTAAAGTAGTTTTTCTTAAAATAGATCCAACCTAAGCGGCTTTTAGTAAGGCTTTTCGGTTCATCATTATGCCCTCAAAAGGCTTAGGACTTTAAGTAGTTTTCCTTCTTCAAATCTGCCTGTACTTCCTCTACAATCAAAGATAGAGCAGTTTCTCTTAAAATAGATCCAACCTAAGGCGGTAAGGACAAACAAAGTGCATTCCATTCAAACAAAGATCCTGCTCAAGCGCTAGTCCTGAGGACAGAGACGATGACCACCTGAAGGTCTTCAAGAACCGCTTACAACAGGAGATGTCAGAAACTTCGCTAGTGCGCCATCGTGCGCACTATTTATCTCCGCGGCCAATCTCGAGTTCCCAGCGCACGCCACGAGTCTCCCATACCCTGGAGACAAAAGACGTGTCTGTCCATGGAAAAACGTGCCGAACCACGCACGTCTCCGAAGCGAAACCATAAATTTTTAACCAAAGTCCCAAGGTTCGAGGGGCCCAGTGAGGAATGCGGCAAAGTACGCGCGCTCCTGAGCCACAATTGGCCGAGCTAATTAGGTTGCTGCTGCTCAGAGGATAGAATTACTATGCGGGAGGAAGCAGGAAGAAGGGAAAGTCAATGATCGGGGGAGGAGTGGGCGAGGCTTTGTGGAGTGTTGGAGAACTTGGCTACTTTTTCAAGAAGAGAGAGTTTCAAGGCCAAGGAGATCGCTACATCACCATCGATTACTGTCAAACTTATGTATATCTGTTGTTGAGAAGGTTTGAGGGTTCAGAGCTCCAATTTATTGGGTTTTTCATGAGGTTAAAGGACCTAGGAGGTTGCAGAGATTAAGGAGGTTAAACAGAAGATGTTATTTACCAGCTGAAGCTCGCCCTCAAGAGCTCCAGAACCGAGAGGAGGAAAGGTATGGCTGAACCACACAGTGAGAACCATAGCGTATAAGAAGAAGGAGGCTTATGAAGGATGAGCTCCGGCAACCTTTAAAACGCTCTGAAACCTCTTGAATCCGAAAAGCGGTATGATCGCCTTTCAGCTACTTCTGGTAAAATAAGCGAGCGGCTTAGGCGTCCCTTTAGAACTGGTGCAACCCTCAGAGACCATCAGACGGCTTAGCAGGGTTAAAATTGGAGTGGCAGCTTACCTGAAAGAGCGCCGCTGTTGTTGTAGGGCCGCATGAGAAGCGGCGAGATCGGCCGAAGCGATGTGAGATTCCCCGAGTGTAGATGTCCGCCGCCTGGAAAGGGACTGTGGGTGAACATATCGTTGGAACGTGGGGCACCAAATGGGAAGGAAGGACCAAAGGACCAAATAAGAATCTATTTCAATGGGTAAACGTTTTTGACTGGAAGATTTAAGAAACAAAGTTCTTTGATCCATGTTTAAAGCGGAAAGTCGGCTAAGAAGGTTCTGCAAAACAGTCCAAAACAGTCCCTCTTATGACATCTATCATTGGAAAGAAGGGACGTAACTTCATGGCGGTCAGAGTTTCCGCATGGTTTTGGCAAACGTCTATCTAAGAAGGACCGCCTTCTTAGCCACCTTGAAAGCACCACAAACGGTTCCCTATGATTGCATCTTTGGAAGAATTCCGCTTTTAGAAACTCATGCAGCCAAAACAGGAAACAAGTTCCAAATGCGATGCCCACCCAGGAGGGCGAGGCGGCGGAAGGGCGAAACTCACTGGAGTGATATGATCCGATTTTGGAAGTGGACGTCGAGCGGCCAATCGGCGACGCGGCCGCGTAAGGCGGGGGAGTCGGAAGTGGCGAACTCGAGTCGGACGGCCGGGAGACCCGCGAGGAGCGCTTCCGCTGCAGGCCACTGGACGTCACCGAGGCCCACACGTTGCACAGTTCGCCCTCGCTGTCGGAGACCTGGTTGTGCGCGCGGAGCAGGAACGGCGACGACTGGGCCGAGAGCGAGCGGACCGGCCGCGAGAGGACCGGGCTCAGGAGCACGGGCGGCAGGCTACCGTCGCCGGGCGTCGACTAAACGGGACACGATGAGGACGGAAGTGACGAGGCCGTTTGTTTTTGGCAAGCCGCTCGAGGCAGAAAATGCGCCTCGGAGGGAGATTTACAGGCCGACCAAAGCTCGGCACGGGACATGGCTGTGTTCGCACTAAAATTGGGTTTCCCATGCCCATTTGTAGTCGTCCTCCTTCATTGAGCAACCCTTGGCTGTTCTGCAATGGTCTTTGGGAGACGCTATGGTCTTAGAGGATGACACTAGATGACGTAAAAGGACCGAAACTAGTAAAACCCGTACTTGTAATAGAGTTTATCGTGACAAGACCTTTATAACTAGGTCCAACGTCCCTGGGGACCATATTTAACAAACAAGCCGGAGTTCTATGGCCTCGAGCGACACTTAAAAAGCCATAATTCAGCATGTTGTTGTTTGGAGTGGTGCAGAATAGCCTTCTCTGCAATTATGAGCTTCTGATCTTCTCAGAAGCCAGAGATGCATGTGACCAAGACGTTCTTCGTCCAGCGTATGCCTTCGTCATTAGGCTGCATTGTTTAAACAAGCCACGTTCTCTTTTTTGGAATTACACTAGGGACATTTTTAGAATCCGTTACAAAATCTCTCCATCTATTAATAGACTATTTTAAATATATGTTTTGGATATAAAGATAGTAAGTGCAGAGCGGGAAGGGCTCCATCAAAATGCGCTTTCCAAGAATGTATAATCCACCGTTATTTCTGGCTTTATTTGCGGAAACCCGGGCGTCATATACAGTTGCGACGCACTGCATATGTATTGGAAATAAGGCAGTGCATTCCCAAAGCTGGAAAGATTAGAAATGAAGATGTTAACAACAAACATCATTGGAACAGCGTGTTTTTGATCGATTTTGACAGGCACTTCCTCATGTCCCAATTTGGATTGTGGACCTACTCATTTAATTATGGACCTACGCATGGAAACGGAATCCGTTAAGCGCCCAGTGAAACTCAAGAGACGTTACCCTTGGCCCAAATACCCAAATGTTAAAAATAATGACCGCTAAAGACACCCAAAAAGTGACTAAATAGTTTCACTCTCAAATCGCAGACCTCCAAGAAGTAGCGCACGACTAAAAAAGGCAAAAAGAAACAATCGACTCTTCTGCGGACCACGCCATCTGGAAAATCAAATCAGAGCACGTCAGCCAAAACATGGAACGAGAACCGGCACTGTCGACCGCCTCTGCAGGAAGAGTAAATACGGAACCAGTCGAAAACAAGTACCTCTGACTCGATTCTGACTCGTTATTCGAGGGGAACGAGTCAGCCTTCACTCAACTCGTTTCCACCATTGAGTATACTTACCAGGTTCGTCCCGGGCGACTCGAAGAACGGACTCGGCGGGAGCTGGAGACGGCTGGGAGTGAGGCGACTCGCGGATTCCGGCGTCGCCGACAGAGGCGCGTCCGGCGAGTACGGTGGCACGGAGAGAGTCGACTCGTCGGTACTGCCACCGAAGAAGAAGTCATGGCTGCTTCCGCGACCGCCGCGTGACGCACTCATTAAATCCTTTTGGGAGGAAAAGGACTTGCAGGTAAACACCCTGAAGAAGCACAGCGTTATCGATCGCCACGGACAAGGCGCGCTGATCGGTCGAAGTGGCGCGAAAACAGTCGGGACGTCGTAGCAGTTTCTGTGCTTCCAGTACCATTAAGAACGAAAACAATATGATAGATATCGTGTCAGGACCAGTACCAAATAATACTCAAATTCCGAAGCTCAAGAACGCTCTACTATTGTTATAGGGTACAGTATCCCATAATGTGAAGAATCTTATGAGCTCCTGGTACAGTATCCTACAGGGCTCTTTGCAGCTTAATATCAGTTAGCCTTAAAGTGGTGCATACGGTAAGATGCCTGCACGAAAATACCAAAATTACACGGCAATGGTTCCAGAAAGAAAAACTCTCGGTATCCCACAAGCTTGCGCACCAGAAGACGCAGATCACCTCGCGCTGGGCTCCCGACACGACCAATTACAAGACGGCCTTTTTTCTCCATTCTTTTCGTTACTTCGCTGCCCTGGGGAAATCAAGTGGATCCGTGCATTGGGCCCGGTAATCCACGTAGCCTTGTTTTCGGCGAAGGAAACGGCACGGAAAACAATTTCTAGTAGATTTGGAGTCGAGGTTCTTCTTTATGAAGCCGAGAAAGAAGATTGGATGCCCGGATAAGAATAAGAGCTACTCTATCCGCAGAACCTGCGACCAACTCTACCTTCCAGTTGAGTGACACTCACACAGTGGCAACCCTGATTTCGCGCGTCTCCTGCAGCTACTTGGGCTTGCCCGCTAATAACACAAGACCAAGTAGGAGCTTTCTTAGCCCAACTCGAGGCCAGACAGATCATGGCGTCTTTAAATCATGGGAATTAGTGCGTCGCCGGTTGATACCATTCATCGTCAATTGTATGGGAGAAGGAGGATTAAAGGACAGAAATTAGTCACGTCTGACCGCCAGGATGACATCTCTTGTGGCGCAGTGAATAATGAGGACAGGGGGTGGGGAGATCGACCATGTGAGACTCTCTAACAGAGCCTGCCAATTTGGAGTGTTTGCCAATTTGAGTGCCAAATCCTCTTAGGCGCTAAGGAGAGTTATATGAAGATAGAACACTGCTAAAATTAGTGATTTGGGTTTCAATGGAGACCTTTGCCAAATATGTCCCAAGCGGTAAGCATCCACTGAGGATATCGCTGCAAAACTCCTACCGGTAAGCACCCTTATGGGGTCCATCAATCTAGATTTAGAAAATCAATAAGAAACCATAAGTCAAGCGGCTGTACTTCTCCCTAGTCCGCAGTCACTGAGAGACCTTTGCCAAATATATCCCAAGAGATAAGTCACCCGTGAGCGAACCTCCTAGCGGTAAGCAGTCCCATGGGATCCTCCAACCTAAGCTCAAGAGAAGGACTAGGCCAGGCGCAGAGTGATTCTTAAAAATTCGGGTCAGTTCTCCCTGGTCCCCAGCCACTGAGGATCCACTAAAACAAGCATCATGCAGCGAGAAGAAGCGCCCAGAACGACGCGGCCGGGGCTTATGATTCGCAACAGGGAGCGAACAAACATTTGTCACGTCTGACCGGAGCTTCGTCAGCTGAGGCGTCACAAATTAAAAGTATACTTGGGCGCTGCGCAAAACAACGCGCGAGACGAAAACAGCGCGAAATCCGAGAACGGAAACACCTGAGAACGAGCAAAACAGAGGCGCTCGGACGTCAAGAATGACAATTATGCGAGTGCGTTCCTCGAAAACGCTCCGAAAAACAAAAAGTGACTCAGGCAGATCGAATCAAGGACCGTGCTTAGTCATGGGCATTGGTCACGCTCTGTGACAACGCCAGAATCGGACCCACTTCGCGCGGTGGGAGTCGCACCGCCACGTCAGAAATAACGACTTCTGGGCGTTTCAGAGACACGCCACAATCTTGTTTTGCAAGTGGATGATGTCAGCAAGTCGCTAATTAGCCTATTGTGGGTCCAGATGGCGTGCGTCGACTCGCGGGATCTTTGGCCTGGGGCCTTGGCTGTGGTCTTGACGCGACAAGTTACTCCTACGGAGATTGTATTTGGGTCTCTCTTTGTGGGTTATAGAAATCTTGTGTGTGAAACTGTGCCCACTTAACGAAATGGGTCTCAACACGACACTAAGGGGGCTTTCATGGTCTTGAAGCGAACTTCCTATAATAATGATAATGCACTGATTTAATTTTCCGAGTTGCTGAGGCTCCTAGCTTTACTCATAATTCTATGCAAACCAAGCCTTCAAAAATCAGTGTCAAATTAGCCCAAAAAATGACTGTTTTCCTAAAAATCATAACGAGCAAGGTCTCGACACGAAATTCAGAGCACTAGGACATGCAACCTGCTTTGAATTCCTAGTTGATCACCCCTGCTTGTTGACCCACGTGGGCGTCCAGCCACTCCGGCTAATAGCAGTAAATGGTCCAACAGCGATTAACCTGCAAAACAGGGAAAACGGTGATAAATAGGGAGTTCAGCATCAAAGCCATCGAAGGAAAAACAATTTGAAAATGACGAATGAACTCCGATGATTGCCAAGTGGGGGTCGACGTCACCAACACCATTGTTCGCACTTTTCCTAAGCTCGAGAGCCCCGGACTACGGAGATCCGTGGCCGGGATCAGAAAGGAATGAGGACAAAGCTTTCCCTTGGGTTTCCTATCTTCTTCACGTGGTTTAGGGACGCAACTTGTCCTCAATCCAGTGACCTGTGGTGACTGTAATGGATAAGAATAGGAAATCGGCCTTTGACTCGAGTCCTTTTGAGGTTCCTTAGATCAAAACCTGTCAAATGCACGCTTTTAAGGAGAGGTTAACTGCTAGGGACATTTCCCTGGCTAGCAGAGCCTTCTAGGGACTTTCGGGCTCGGCAACAAGTCTCAGGTTTCGAGGCATCCACAGCGCCCCTCCTTTCTTCTCCCCTCCCGAGTCATTCTCAGCAGAGGAGACACTTAGAGATTGGAAGACAGTTCACGCGCCCTTGACAAGAAACTCCAAATATCATTTCCTTTCGAGACCCAATTCCTCAGGCGACCAGCGCAGAAAACGACTCCGCGACGAAGTGAAGCGAACAACTAAAGAAATGCAAAGAAGTCCCAAGCAGCTGAGGAAAATTGATGGAATTCAATGAATTTTTCACTTTGGGACAAAGTACGGTGGGGAACAAAGACCGCGCACGAATAATTGAGCGGAAGCCACCCGTCTTTCCAGTGCCACTTGGTTGAATTGTAGACACATAAATTACGTCTTCCGGCGAAGGATATGCACATCCCTAGAAGGACTGGAAGTGTTAAAGGTGATGAGGGCAATTGGGTCCTGAAGTCTCGTCCCTGAGGTGTCAGGGTTCTAATATCCTCTATGAACGCGAGGAATGTACTTTTATGCACATGGGGCAGAACGCAATCTGGAAAAGAAGTATCAGAGACCAGCACAATCAGGGAAAGTTTGGGTCTCACCACGATTAGCATTATTTTAAAGCATGACATGGAAAAAACTCCGTAAACAGCGTGCCAGCTCGTCCCTTATGAGGAATCCGAACACGATAGCCTATTTCCAGCCTTCCAAAGTGGATTGGAGTCCGTCAGCGTGCTAAATTGTGTTCCGCCACGAATGCAAAAAATCCACTTCCTCAACGAATATCGCCTTCCCAAAACAAACTATATCGTGCCAGGACCCGACACGTTTCTATTTTTATGCGTGCCAGCCAAGCGTCTAAATTCTTCGCGAAGACAAACGACTCTCCAGCCTACACCCAAAGGTGTTTATCGAAGCCACAGGTACACCCCCCTCCCATGACCGTAGATCCTTCCCCCGCTCGTCGAAAACATGCCCTCTGCTCGGAGGAACGAACGTCCGAGAAGTGCCGTGTCAGCTGAGAAAACAGGGCTACTTATATTCCCTCAAATCGGTGACAAAGCGGGCCAGCAGGAGAGGCGTGGGGGGGGGAAGGGGGGCGCGATGAAAACAAGGGCGCCGTCGACGGCAGGACTTAAGCGGCGATGAATTAGATGGGAGGAAGTGCGTCTGCTGTGCGTGACGCGCGCGACTCCCGAGTTCCAAATTGAATTTCCCCGGGAACTGCTGGCGGCGCGGGAGATAAGACCTGGCGGTGCACCTGCCACCGCCGGCCTGACAGCTGTTCGCGTGAAGGAAACACGATCCGGCTTCGGCGACACGCGGACTTTCGAATCTGATTAGATGGAGCGCTGTCCACGTTTTACATGTGTACTGCAGAGGTGAGGAAGCTTAGAGTTCTGGGGAGACGGTCAAAGGGTGGAGAGTGGGTGTGCAGAGGGTGTCAAGAACTGTGCAGGAGCATGTTATGATGAATGACCCTTATTTGTCGTGTCTTCATGCTCGTTCCCAGCTCTATTGGGATAGTGTGCAATACTTAAGTGTGATCCAAAGCCGCTGTGACCAGTGATGCCGACTCGACTAAAAAAATGTTATCGAGTCAACTTTACTGGAGTTGTGACTTGGTTGTGGCTCAACTCGTAGCTCGATCGGTATCACTGGCTGTGACCCGTGCCCCTAAGCTTGCATCAGCCTAACCACAAGTAAGTAACGATCAAAGCGCTTAATTTGAATCAAGCTATTACTCGGAAAGCCTTATCATATGTAGCTTTATCTGGCTCTGAAGAACTTTAAACCAGCACTGCCTCACTCTCCTACAGCTCTAAATTATGTTATCGTAAAGAGAACCAGGTTTACGGAAGATTTGAGTTATACGTTTCTTCGTTTCTTCTTTTGAGTTTCTTCAAAGGTTTTAAAGCGTTGAAACACAAAAGAGTAAGCAAAAACGGCCACAAACCCCTTAGATCTTTCAAATTTAACGGCTCTGCTCGCGGTGGGAAGGAACTGGTTAGGAATGGAGACGCGCGGGAAAGGGCGAAAGTGCGAGAAAGGGAAAGCTGGGGGTGACGCGAACATGCGATCAAGGCGTGATTCCCAAGACCCTCGGCATTGCGAAGCTACTTGTGGAGGGCTGGAGAGGCAGTCTAGTGAGGCGCAAACCTTTTCTCGGAACTGGCGACAATTGTAAGAGTGGGTCTTAAGTCAAAGTGCAAGGTGGGAGGGAGCTTTTGGAGTCAAGAAGGTTCAAAAGTGTCATTTGAATGTCTGCCTTTTGACTACAAGGCTTTGTTGAAGCCGAGTTTGAATGGGGTTGTAGAAGCCACTCTAGGAGGAACAGCTTTCTCAAAACTCCGTTTGAAAGATCTAGGCCACTTCTTAAGACTTTCAGCTTCCAAGGCAGAATAAGGATGAGCTTAAAAGAGCACGAGCGACGCTATAAGGAATCCCTACAAGGAATGTACGCAATTCCGTGCGTTTTTCACGTTTTTGGAGTGCTTTTGCACGTTCCAAAGTATCTCTCTAAGGTCATGTGTGATCCCTTGTGAAGTAGGAACGTCATGCACTAAAAGACTGCTCGACTCACTCGTAATATGTTTTCGAAGAACTTTTGAAAATTGTGTGGACATAAGTGGCCTCGATGTGAAAGTGCGCAATCAGGGAGTTCCAGCTAGAGGCGAATCCAGATGACTCAAGGACATCGGAAAACAGGTCCGGAGGAGAAGAGTGCGATGATGCAGGGCAAGGAAAAGCAGTTCA
This sequence comes from Steinernema khuongi, assembly GCA_016648015.1. Lineage (NCBI taxonomy): Eukaryota > Metazoa > Nematoda > Chromadorea > Rhabditida > Steinernematidae > Steinernema > Steinernema khuongi. Next base: position 48,579 of record JADLIF010002162.1, on the reverse strand, counting down.
ATAGGACATAACATGGTCTTAGATGCTCTGCGACGACAGAATTTAACTTATGGTAGGTTCAAAAGTAAGGCTTCTATCACTGGAAAACAACGGAAATGTGACGTCCCTTTCTATGCATTCTCAACGCGTTTTAAATCATAAATAATTCTCAGAAATCATCGCGTGTATGTGTTTGTCCGCACATTTAGCCAATTGCCTATATTATGCAGTTTCAGGGTGTAAACAACCCCTTGTCCTGAGCCTCTCACTCCCAAGGGAGCCTTTAGAACTGTCCCCTCAGGTTGTGTGGAAGTGCTTGAATTAGCCTCTATGCGAACGTCGATCCGAGATGGACAGTTCGGAAAGCTTCCTTTTGAGTTAAAGTTACCTACTTAAGTAGGCAGCTCAAAAGAGCTCTGGCGGCTGGACTCCCTTGGGAGAGATTGTATGAGGCTTTTTCAGAGAACTCATAAACCTTTGATGTTTGATGTCGGAAAGTTTATTTGAAGTCGCTTGACGCGCTACTGATTCCTATCAGCTGGGAGAATCGCGCTTCCGCATAAAAACAGAAAGGTCAAGTTTCCCTTCGACCTTTTCTTTCTGTGAGTGTGACAAATACAGGCTTTTCTATAGAACCTTCCTGTGGTTTTAGTTCTAAACAGAAGAGGCTGCTTTTGTCGGAGGGATTACGTGAATAACAAGCTCTGAGTTCATTTTTTTTGGACTTCATGGAATCCATAACTTTGCTCAAAAATCGAGTGATTGAAGTGCCAAAATGTCAATGCGGAGGGAATCTCACATGCGGACACGTTCCTATAGTTTCCTTATTGACAAGAAGCAGCTACTTCTGAAGGGAGTAGGTAAAGGTTTGGAACTCCATGAAATCCACAGCTTTCCCTAGGAATCTTGTGGTAAAGGTATAACGTTGTGAGTGAAACAATGATAGGCCACAAAGACGAGGGAATTTGCCAATCTTCGATCTGAAAATGAAGAATTCCTTTCAAAGAGATCAGTGGGGTCAATTTCGGCGTTCCCAGAACCGGAGAGCCCCCTTCCTTCACGCCTTCGTAGCACGTTTGTAGTCTAAACACGAACACGACTGCAAAGAACGTTTAATTCGAGTGCGGACGGGCAAATCCAGAAGCGAAAGTGCTCGTTAGTGAGCCAACAGAAGCGTTGCAACAATGCACCCGCTAATGTCAGTGCGCTGAGGCGTGGTTGCACAGAAGAACGTTAGCAAGATTAGCATCCAGGCGATTGGGCTGCTCGCGTCAAGCGTGAATGTCGCCCTGGCCTCGAGAAGGAGTCCAAGGCGATCAAAGCTCTTCAAAAAGTGAGTACAGGAAATGTTTTCGCTTTTTTGCTATCTAAAGACGCACTATTTTCGACGACGATTAGGTCGTTGGGCTCAGCCAGGATAAGCACGAAACCCTAGGCCTAATCCAGGAAGAACGCCTCAAAGAATCCTAGATGCTCAAAGAACGGAGACGAAGACATAGGACACCGGGATTCCGGGGGAAAACAAAAGTGCCCCCTTTGGCCGAGTACATCCCTTTGGGGTGTTTTCGGCCACCCTGTAATCCTATCCTGTCGTCCTACTCGCTTGAACCCAAACAGCGAAAAGCCAGCAACAAGGTGAGAAGGCATATATATAGTTCTAATCAACGCACTCCAAGAGCCATAACCCGTTCTTAGTACAACCCCACGCGGCCTCTAAGCCCAAACTCAATAAACGCCCAAAAAAGGAAACCGGAAAGTGCAGAGAACCAATTAGTCACCACGGCGCTTTTGGAGATTCTGGGAAAGGCGCCGCCGCAGTCAAAGGGGAAGGGCGCTCGAGTCAGGAAGTGCTGGAAGAATGGCGGCTAAAGTGGTGGTCATAAAGCGATCCACGCGAGCCCGCGGAAGCGGCAAATCGATGCGACTCAGAAGGACATTTGCATTCGGTGATGTTTCCGGGAAAATAAGAAGTATAAGTGTGGGGTGTGACTTAATTTTTGAGCCTTGAATGTGGGGAGATGGACCTCCTTTGGTCGCCTACAGGGATAGGGGTGGTAGGGCCGTTGGTGTTCTTGCAAATAGGAACAGGAGAGTATATAGGTTGTTGCACTTCTTCTGAAAGATGTAGGAGCACCCTAAACCTGGACCGCTATTGCTTGACATTCAAGCATGATCTACCGTATCCTGCAGGAGACCCATGATCAGGCGCCTTGTCCCAGTAAGCGAGACAAAGGATCCTAGGATGTTGCACGAGACTATAAGTAAAGGAAATATACATATTTCTCAAAAAAAAAACAAAAAAAAAATGCAATTTCCACAATCTTGAGCGTCTTCAAGGGTAAGGGTCTTGGGAGGTTAGGGTAAGAGTCTTGAACACAAGCGCAGTATTCTTAATCTAGGCTAAATTTCCTGTAATCCAGCCTTATGTCGAGAAAAATACGCTCGGATAAGGAAAGCAAGGCTGGATGAACAGATCCTTCCCCATCTTATCTACTTCCACTGCGCAGAGATACGATAGGAGCGAAAGATAGCGAGTGATAGTGGACAGGCACGAGAAAAACATCCTTCTACCGTACCTCCATCTGTTTGCTCCTAAGGTCGAGTTGCTCCTCGCCTCTAGCGCATCCCGTCAAAACACCAAATGAGAACACGAGTCGCTCTGTCTCCGCGCGAACATAATAAGAGCGCTAATTAGCATCGTTCTCTGCATAAATATGGCATGGCGATGAATAAGCCTACTTATGAGGAGACGTCTCCTGGGATTCTTGGGACGTAAACACCGAGAAGAACGTCTAGAGCGGTCATCTGTGGTCCGCGACCGAAGGAAGCCTTATCAGCACGGGAGATGTGACCACTGTGATAAGTGATTCTGAGCGTTTGGACTGAGAGGGCGGAGTGCAGTGCCACGGAAACACTTCCTTATGACTCGGAGCACAGATTCGGAAAAGGGTCATGCTCAAGTAGAGGGGTAGAGGGGGCCTGTTGCAAGATTATAGGGGCCTGTAAGCTTAAGGCTGCACGGTTGCATTAAGTTCTGCTGGCTAATTAGAGGGTAGATGGCTTTGTCAGCGCCACGAACCATCACAGAAGAATTTATGCTCTCCAATATGCAAACCTTATGCAAGAAGGGTCTCTGCAACACCTCATAAATGACCTCGTTTCGGACAGCCGTGGGAGAAGAGGCTTGTTCCGTGGAGAGCAACAGCTCGAGGAGACGGAATGAGGCCACTTATGCTGGAAAAACAATGTGACGAACGCTGAAGTTAAAAATACGACTAAATAGGCGCTTATGGGTGTGCCTTGAGGAAGATACCGAAGATATCAAGTAAGGTATTGAGTGGATATATCAACCTCTATGGGCTTGGGTCAAAAGGATAACGGCAACTGTCACATTTTTGGCCTCTTTAGAAGGATAGCCAGAGGATGGAAGGCTCAAGCAGTTCTGAACACTGTTCTACTGGTCGCTCGTCTTTGCAGGAAGAACGATGATATCGAATAATGATGTTTCACGCGAAATATTGATGGGTTCTTGTCGTCCTCAAGGGACCTTCTTTGAGCTCGGGGATTAGGAGAGGCTACTTGGAAGTCTGCAGCAATTTTTCAACCTTTTTTGAGGCTCATTCCCACGTCCAATTGCAGAAGATTTATCTTTAAAAATTCTCTAATGCATCAAAGGATTCTCTATTGGAGTCACAAGGACATAAGATTTAGAAATGTATAACTTTTCTGTATTCTCCAGCTTACCAAAGGAGTCTCCATGGTCGCGCCACTCAATTTTTTCGAAGCTTATCGATTTTCCTGTCAAAGCGATCAATCCAAAGACTGTTACGCAGAGATACGTTCAGAAACCCCAAGGTCTTAGGTGCGCCGGGCTACAAGGGGGAAATAGAGAGAAGGTCGGAACAGAGCCTCGAAAAGACACGCAACCTGCCCGTTCCATACTTGAACTACTTGAACTAGCGTTCCCAAGACAGCGGCCGATCTCATAATCTCATTTTCACTTTGAGGTCACCAGCGGCTCCATAAAGAAACCCGATTTAATTATTTTCGGATGGCGACTAGGAATCCTTAATTGCGCTTTGTGCCGTGGAAAAATTCCCACGTTCGGTCATTCTAGGTTACAGCGACAGGGCACCAATCGATATCAGGGGCTATTTATAGCCCACCAGCGGCTAAATAGTCCAAGTAGCCTGGGGCTAGCACGACTCACATCCAACCACATTACGCGAAACAAGCACGGAGGACGTGTGGCGGCGCGTAAGCCGAAAATAGCGCCGACCCATCGATTTGCAGATGATGTTGCGCTCTAGTGCAACCCCCGAACATGACAAACTAATTAATTGACCCGGAGCGCGACACGGTGAAGTAGCCTGGCGGTAAATCGCGGTTAAACCCCAATTTCGGGCAAGAAGCGGGCGTCCACAAAAAGAGGATGATGCTCCAGATGACTCAGCGGCTCACAAGGAGAAGAACAAAACCTCGGTCGCGTCATCGGCAGCAGCGCAAGACGTCCATCTTCCCTCGTTTTCGCCTTCGATGCAATCAATAAGCCGATAAATTATGCGCGCGGCCGTCGTCCGGACGCCACGAGCAGAACACGAACGTTGTCCGAACGGACCGGTCGGCTACTTGGCTGGCTGTTAGCCGCTGCCGTGGGGATATCGCCGCCGGCGCGATTAATTACATCCGAAGCTGCCGGGAAGCGCTTCCAGCGTCGTTTAGTCGTTCTGAATCGGGGGACTGCCTTGGCGGAGGACTCAGCGCGACCAGCCTTCGTACAAGGTTCTTGTGCATCATCGTCAACACCAGGCGTGTTGTTGTTTGAATTTGGTCCACACGCAACATCGCGAAAATCAATCCAACCGTTCGCGTTCCCCGGGCGCCGAGGCCTCAGTTCCCTGTTTTCGTTGCGGCGAAGACGACGATCGGAACGATCGCCGCCAGAAGACCGCAAAAACGCCGCGGAGAGGACGATTCGCGGAAATGAACCGAGTGTCGGGGGTGAAGAACGGAGGAGTGTCTACAACAGATCATTCTCGACCGCTCCAGACATGCTTCCGTGGCGCAATCGGTTAGCGCGTTCGGCTGTTAACCGAAAGGTTGGTGGTTCAAGCCCACCCGGGAGCGATCTTTTTTTTCTCTCTTTTCTTTCCTTTTCCTTTCCTTTCCTAAGCGCTCCAGAATAGGTTCTCGTCAGTTTATGACCACTTGACGCTGCACGCGCTCTTCAGAGCCGAACGCACTTTCGGTCCCAGCAAAAAGTCGGTTCTCTGCTCATGTCGTTAACTTTTTTGGGCGTGGCGTGATCGTCAAAAGTCATAAAGTGGAAATGTGAAGCCGTTAGAGGCGTTATTGAGTCATGTCATTACCGTCTTTTTCCGATAATGTGGGCAAAAAGAAAACCAGTATGTAGAAGGAGGAACATACACTCCCATGTGGTCTAGTGGTTAGGATTCGTGGCTTTCACCCACGCGGCCCGGGTTCGATTCCCGGCATGGGAAGCAGTTTTTTGTTTCCTTCTAATTAGCCTGGGCAGTCTTTTGAACAAGTTCGCGAACGATCACACTGGCAAACAAGTTTTAAATTATGACGGATTGGAGTCCTAAGCCGCTCTGACGGGTCTGTCGGCGTTGGAGTTTCAAACGTGACTGATCGGCTCGGAACAGATAGTTTGGCAACTTCTCGGTGCACGTAGATCCACAGCGACACGTTTTCCCTCGGCCTCAGCATCGTCCAGAGGCTCAAAGATCACGCAAGACACAGAAAACGCCAACAGGAAAGTGGACCTCATTTATCAGATTTGTGCGATCAAATAAAAACGTCGCCAACACATGGTCGCAACGGCTCCGATCTCCAATGGTTGTTTTCGCGAGAGGAGCGGTTTGTAGCTGAGCCGGATGTCCCTTTGCGTCACTGGCTGGGAAGGAGACCGATGGGACAACAAGAGCCAACCAAGTTGAGGAGCTTCGTGTGGAATCAAAGGGAAAGGCACGACTTCCCAAGCCGAGCAGGGCTGACGATATATTCAGAGAGGATAGTGTTCGTGGAAAGTACTAAACACGGGTGATCCCTTATAACAGTTGAGGCTTTGTTTTAAAGCTTGAGCAGGCGATAACTGAGTACTTCTATAATCTATCAATTTAAGCCCTTATAGGCCGCAGTTATAGAGTTAATAGTGATAAGAAGAGCTTTCCCTGGAATATCTGCCTCGAAAAAATCTCTTTTCAGAGTGGAATACGCTTTTTCTAGAGCTGAAAGAGCGTCTAACCGGCTACTTGACTACACAAAGTACAACACCTTTGACATCGACCAGGGACATCTAAGCTCTTTGAAAGAAGGGGGCTCTGCCCGACTTTCTTCGATCCAAAGAACTGGAACTTATATTTACATGTTTCTCTTTTGGGGATTCTCACCCTTCGATTGGAATGACAATCGGTTACTCTGCGGCAGTAAAATTTATTCATGCTGTACCGAACAAAACAATATATGCAAACAATCTTAAAACAGCTTTCTGATCGACGCCATCACATGCGCAATCGGGCAATCCTTCATCATCTTCACGAATCTGTGCAGTCCTTTATCTGAAACCAACCCTTCAAGCACGGATACCCACAAGAAGGTACCTTTCTTCTGCCATTTGATGTTCACATAGGTGTGGTCCAGTTCCCCCATGACGACTATGTTTCTTCTCGTAGCCCCGATAACGTCGTAATGTTCGGAGAGCGTTGAAGACCTCTTCGAAGATCTCTTAGAGGATCCCGGGCTGTGGCGCTGCTTAGAAACCGACTGTAGGTGAGTGGGGTCCGACACGGCGGTACGTAAAGCCGGAGTTTGTTTGGCTCTGGACGCTACTACACGGGAGGATTGGGTTGAGTGGATGGTCTGTTTTGAGTATGTCCTGAAAATACGGTACAGGAGGAAGTAGGGAAGAGAACACCTCGATGAGTGGCCAGAAGAGTAAGCTGGTTTGACCTTCTCTGCCACTGATAGGTCCAGCATCAGTGCGCACTCGTCGTCGTCCTCGTCGTAGTAGCGGGACGGAAGGTCCGCATCACTGGAGTAGGAGGATTCCCCACAGGGAAAGTTGACGTAGTCGCTTCGTGTGCTGTTTGGGACGTAGAGGGAGTTGTCCACTATGGAGCTGTAGGAATAAGGTCGTCTGGGGATGTAGTTGATGTAGATGTGACTGTAGGAACGCATCTGAAATCGATGTTGGGTTGTAAGGAGATGTAAAGGGGTCGACATAAGTCACACAATCGTTCCAAAAAGGAGCGCCACAGAGGGATTCCCGAAGCCGAACACTGAAGGCAGGATTCTGCTGGCCAGTTAGGTGATGTCCGAGAGTCTCTCTCGTCAGTATCAGTTATCAGAAATCCAAAAAACGCATCTGCTAGGTTAAGAGCCTTGGAAACTCTGGGAAAACTCCATGCGACCGAATCAAGGTGGAAAGCAATAGAAAGGCCGTTCGAAGGAGCCCATCTAAGAGGGCAGAGCGTGGCAACACATCCATGTGTGAAGCCACAATCGAGAAAATACAATAACTAAGAGCTCGTCGAGGTCCCAGCCCTGCAGTGGAAGAGGGTACGATCTTAGAGCACCCCGAGCTTCCCCGGATCAACCCCTCGCACGTCTCTTCCACGTTCCCACGAAATCGCCACGAAGTGTTGTCATTTGGGTGAGAACGCGGGCGCAGGTGGCATGCCCTATTAAGTCTGACAGACGTAGACAACGAGCCCGGGAAACAGCGCGCATTGAATCACTGGAAGCCAGGGAAACTGAACAGGTCTCGGCGCCAAAGCCTCTGCGCGGCTCGTGTCCCGCTTTGAACTCGTTTGATCGCCTTCACAGCCACACTTAACACCGTGGGGACAACGCAGACGTCGACGCATCGATTCTGCTCCAAGGAAGAGGCGCTTTGTGGGAGCCTGGATGTGATAGCGTGCTGATGGAGAATCAACACGCGGCTGCGGACGAACACGAACGATTTGAAGGGAGTGTTAGGGAGTCAAAGGCCAAGGTGTACATTGTCAGAATCAGTCCATGGACGAGGGCAAGGGGCACATAAGAGCATGAAAGACCATGGAACCGTCACTAACCCTACTAGGCACAGATCTCCTTGGCCCCAAGAGCCTCTGGCCAGCCACCTCCAGGAGACTCGATATCCTTAATAGCCTCAATCCCCCAATAAGGCGTATACCTGTAACTGGCGGGTCTCAGCTCCCCGCGGCGCGGGTTGCGGTTTACATAAACAGTTTACGACTTTGGCTCGAAGACAGTTTACCTGCACGCGCGAACTGTTTACCGGATGTATTACAAGTGTTTCTCCGTAAAGTGATCCCGTTTGGCAGAAGTACTTCCGGTGCACAGGTTGCTATCCATATGAAATAACACCATACTTTGCAAGGTTATTTTGGATTTCGAGAGCTTCTAGTGAGAGCTGTGAACTCAGAGGTCTAACCTGAAGGATTTGACCTAAAACATATAAGTCGAAGGCGGCTTATGTCACGCACGGGAAGATGTGTTTATGTCAACACGTGCGCCTAATCTTTAAGAAGATGTCGCTTGAGATGAAGGATCCATGCATTTGAATTCCGACTCTGTACATGAAAATTGCGAGTTTGAGCCTCTCCTTTCAGCCCACTTTCAGCCTTTCAACTAGATCGAGATTGGAAGGTCTAGTTTGAGGTGTGCTTCGCACGACTTCGTAGTGAAAACGGAGTTCCTTTCTTAAACTGGCGATTGAGTGAACTGCTTCCCTTGTACCGTATGCCATGCATTGTCCCACTTCCTCCTGTACAACGTTCAGTCCTTTTGCTCCGAGAGCTCCGTCCTTTCCGTTGGGTCCAGGGTTTCCAACAGGTCCGGCTTCTCCGTCGGGACTCTCCGTTGCCCTTCTCGCCGTCCAGAGGCTCCAGGTTCTCCAGCGTCCTTCCCATTTGATGCAGATGGTAATTTGTGGAACTAAAAGTGTTCTAGCATTCCCCTCCCATGCAGTGCTAGCGTTCGAGCCGACACTTCTTCTCCGCACCTATTCATGCTCCAAATGGGTCAGGTCGAACGTGCGGCCTTAACCGTTCTGCCTCGTGGCAGGAGTTTCCGCGACTCTGGCGCTTCCCCGGCTGACCGCTGTCCACCGATTGTTGCTCCCACATTTCGACTGTCCTTATTTCTGAAGCATCTTCCGCGTCGTTTTCAAACACTATCGTCTGTGTACGTATGTAGATTCAATCATTTAGGTTCCAGATGTCGCATCGCTCCAGAGATGATCGCTCCAAAGAAGATCGCTCCAGAGACGGTCGCTTCAGAGAAGATCGTTCCGGCCGTATGGAGGGTCGCCGCCACGACTTTGCTTTTCGTAGTCCAGCTTATTCGCGTGACTTCCGTGGTCGCGCCTTTGATGCTCGGCCTCGGCAACGCCATGGCGTCTCTCAGACGGTCAACGAACTGGACAAGGAGAGCATTGTTGGAGCGTCGGGTATGTTCTTGCAAACAATGAACGGGCTTGGCAGTGGCATGGGCCACAAAGTTGACTTTTTGAAAGACGCGATATATGCGGACAGGGTCCACGGCTGTCATGTGGTCTCCGTCTGTCTCCTTTGTTCTCGTCTGAGACATTGCACGTCTGCAAAGTTTGCATCTTCTTTAGACGCTTCTGTCTACTTCAGAGACTGCTGTCTCGTATTTGAAATTGAAAAAAATGTAACCGAGTACTGACTGTTCCTTACTACTTTTAGGCGGTGCCAGACGCGGTTTCTCGTTCGGGAATCGCGGCGGTCGCGTCTTCTTCGACCGTCCATCCAATCGAGGACGGGACTTCAGAGGCGATCGCCAAGAACCGTACGGAGCCCGCAACGAACCATACGGAAGACCATCTAGAGGGTTTGTGCATGCATATTAGCTTAATTCAGTTGCGCGTCGGCCGTAATTTGGCACGCAAAGTAGGTTCTTTCTCAACGGAAACTGGAGTTAATGAGCGTCATTTTAGATGTAACATTCCGAGAGTTAATACGTGATTTATCCATTTAGCGACCGTGACCATCAAAGAGATGTCCATCCTCGTGAACAAGAACATGGTCAGTTTAGTAGATTTTCCTGTCCTGAGAAGATGTTTTAGAGCGAGAACGCCATGAAGACAGCAGCCGACCAACGATGAACATCTTCGACCCAGCAGTTGTGCCTAATAAAGGCTTCTACTACGAGGTACGATGGTCCCGGGAAGATACGTAGGAACGGACTTTTAGCACGATAACAGAGGTGGAGACTATGTGAAGAGAGATTACCAAAGAAGGAGTGATGGTGACCGCTACGGCCGAGGTCATGAGCGGGATTCGTATGACACGAGGAGACACACTCGGGATGTTGACAGGAGTCCTCTTCCAGAACGGTCAGCCCCTGATGGATGGCGCAACAACAGATCGGTAAGTATCAAGAGGCAAAGACTCGCGTTGAGATTTCCCGGTTCACAAAATCAATTGCTAATTTCAGTGGAAGGAACACCATCCCAACGATCGCCAAGGTAATGGGAAGCCGTTTGGTTTCGATCGGAGCCGGCTGTCTTCGCGAGCTGATGGGAAGTGGACGCACGACATGTTCGAAGAAGTCCAGCGAGAAGAGTCATAAGTGTGATTATGTGTTATGTTGACTTTGGGTCTGTTCGTCCTGTATAGTTATTTTGGCACCCTTATCACGGCAGCAGCAAAAGATAAATGTCCGTCAAATCAACTATTGCAGGAAGTGGGGTGCCTAGATATTGCAGCACATGGTTCTACAATGGAGTGAAGTTTTTGACGACTTAAGCCTGCAGTTCTAACCCAGAAGCACGAAGAAAGGGAGAATGACAGCGTGACGGTGTGAAGTCGAGGTCCACCAACTGCAAGGAGTATTGTCAGGATAGGGCTCAATGGCAGCTGTAACGAACATGAACTGTCTGAAAGTCGTGCTTCCGTGGCGCAATCGGTTAGCGCGTTCGGCTGTTAACCGAAAGGTTGGTGGTTCAAGCCCACCCGGGAGCGATCATTTTTGCCGTCCCGCCTCTGGCATCTCACGTGTTTTTTTCTTCTGGGTTACTATTATATTTATCATCATTGAATAAAGTAAGGCTAAAAATACGAACTCCTTCCATATACATTGTAAGGATAGATAAGGTTAAGTGCTTTCCGCAGAAGATCAGTCGCCTCCCATGTGGTCTAGTGGTTAGGATTCGTGGCTTTCACCCACGCGGCCCGGGTTCGATTCCCGGCATGGGAAGAACTTTTTTATTCTGTTTTTGCTTTTCTTATCTCCATGCTGTAGCGTTATTTTTCCACAAATGGTGCCCAGAATATGTCTCCGCTGATAAGGAGGAGTAGATCGACGACTATCGCAGCCTTTCCGAACAAGCAAGAAATCAGAGAGGTTTTGACACGAAACCTGAACAACCGTGAAGTTGTTCATCGATGGAATTCCCCCATCCTGTCAGCTGATGGCGGCGCTCCTTATAGGATAGGTGTGGACACCGACTTCAATCGCGAACTGTGGTGTTTCTTTAGCACGGTCTCTAACTCCAACTGTTTGCTTAGCACTTGTTCTGAGTGAGGGCAACAAGGTTGTTTATCATTATTTGCTGAGAAGTACACCGTAAATCAGCTGATCTACTATCGATTAAAAAGATAAATCTTGTCGCTATTTTTAGCGCCTTCCTTTTGTCAGTTCCTGAAGCTCCTTATGGATCGTGTCGATTCTGAGAGACCTTCTCGAGAACCTTTGGTGGTTCCTATATCCTCCTGGCATTGTTTCGTGAATATGTCTGCTTATCCCATGTCAAGATAGTCTCAGATCTTAATGAAACGTCATTCAGAGAAGCCGGGAGTTTATGGGTTTGGGCGAATCACGGCCCTCATCCGACGAAGCATCCTCTCCTTCCGGCGACGGTCCTCAAGACGTCCTCAACGTCGCTGCGAACATCGTCGCGCAGGAGCGCGCCTTCGCAGCTGCCTTCCCCAATCAGCGAATCCGCTCCGGACGGCCAGGCCGCAGTCAGATCGCCTCGATTCTGAGAGACCTCCTCGAGAACCAGGCCATCGACGTTGCGTCGAACATCGACGACCTCCGCGAAGCGCTCTCCTTCCCGAGAGCCACCGCCCACAGCGAACTCTCCGCGCGCGACGAATCCACTTCGTCCGAATTCGAAGCAGAAATGAGCTATTATGGAGGGCTGACGGAAGATGAGAACAACCGGAAGAAAAGTTACAGACAAGTGACCAAGAGTAAGGAGCTCAGAAAAGTAAGCGAAACTCCAGGCTTTTGTAGGAATCCTTCTTCTAGAGCTATGAGCACATCCGACACGATCTGGAGTCGCGCAACGGAGCCATCTACTTCAGAGACGATCGCTACAACACGGTGCACCGCGGGTTCCTCCCAGACATGCTCTTCAGACGCGAACTCAGTCTAGACAGGCCGAACTTCTCGCTGGGACAACAAGCTTCCATAAGCAACTCGTTCATACCGAACACGCGGAGAGTCGTGGCGAGTGTCAAGTCGAAGACGTTCTGTCTTCAATACGCCGAGCAAGGAAACACGATCATCACCGCCAGTCAGGGTAAGAGAAGCAAGATTAAGGATTTTTTATACTTATCAGCCTTTCAAGGTCTTGTATCTAAAGTCCACTTCTAGATGCTAATTTCCGGCTCTACCGTCGAAGCGCTCACGACCGCTACAAACAGTTCGGTCACACTCGTGTCCCGGCCATCGGCTGGTCCATCCTCGACTTCGGCGTCTCCGCGGACAGTCGCCACATCATCTACTCGACGTGGGACACGAACCTCTACCAGTGCACGTTCACCTCCGAGGGAAACTTCTCCACGAACCCCGAGTGGACGCCCCTTCACCTCCTCGAAGCCGACCGTTTCGCCGCGTTTTCGATGAAGCTGAACTCGGACGACACGGAAATCGTGGTGGGGGGCTCGGAGGGCCATCTAATCATCTATAGCCGAGAACTAAACAAGACCGTGTTTTGTGTAAAGGGGCACGAGGACGACACGAACGCAGTCTCCTTCGCGGACAGCTCGTCGCATCTCATTTTGAGTGCCGGTGACGATGGACTTTGCAAGGTAAGCTTAAGATTGAGATGTGGTGATGAAACGTTGGGAATGATAGTTTTTCCCTCTCAGGAAACCAACCTCCTACTTTAGGTCTGGGACCGTCGCATCTTAGCCGACAGCACGCACACCCCGGCACCTGTGGGTGTGTTTGCCGGCCACAAGGATGGAATCACCTACATCGACGCGCGAGGCGATGACCGCTACGTCCTGACGAACAGCAAAGACCAGTCGATCAAGCTCTGGGACCTCCGGCACTTTTCCTCCTCAGCCGCGGAGGTACGCTTTTTTCTCTTACTTCCCTGCTCAGAAGCGTGTTTAGAAAGCCACGAAGCTGGCGGTGGCTCACCAGAGTTGGGATTACAGATGGCAGCACCCGGAGGATAATGTGCAACCTCCGCCCCTGGAAGGCGACTCGTCCATTATGACGTTCTATGGAGCTCATTCCATAATGCACACGTTGATCAGGGCCAGATTCTCGCCGGATCACACCGGGAAGAGGTTCATTTACACTGGTTGCGCGCGTGGAAACGTCGCAGGTAAGTAGAGGGCCATTTTCATACGAGTTCCCATGACGCCCTCAAATGAGGTCATATTATCTCTGAAGAAGCTATAAGGGGATATTCGTCCGTCTATACTGGAGTTTTCTTGATCATCGACGATTTCGTTTTGTTCTCCTACCGTAACCCTTCTTCTTACAGTATACGATATGTACACCGGCCGACTCTGCACCACGTTGATTGGCCACAAAAGCGTCGTTCGTGACACTCGCTGGCATCCACAGAACAATGAAATCCTGACGGCTTCTGTGAGTCACGTGTGGCCATTACTCAAATGGTATAAGGCGACTTTCAGTGGGATGGCCAGACCGCTCTTTGGAAGTTCGACGAACGCGCCGTCCGAGACATAAACCCGGACACGATTATTGATGACGTCGGAAATGAGGACAGTTGCGATGAGCTCTACCGGCCTCTGACGAAGAAGAGCAGGCGGAAGAGGAAGTTTGAGTCGCCTCGCTTCGACTCCTTCCATCTCGAGAGGTCATCTATTGATGATGACTCCGAAAACCAGCCGCTTCCCTCGAGGCGGTACAATTTGCGACATTCAAGTCAAGCTCCTTCCACCTCTGCCCAGAGCTCTTCACAGACGAGACCGGGCGATGTCTCAGGAGTCTACCACCAAGCACTGCAACGAAGGAAACGAGGACCACCCCGTGATGACGACGAAGAAGACTTATACGAAGACTACGACTGTGACTATTAATGTACATATCTTGAGTGTGAGATTCTCTACTGTGTAATGAAGAAGTCTACACATAGCCTCGTAGGCACTATAAATGTGTTCCTCTGACCAGAGAAGACAGAACCAGAAGCTTCCCTCCAGCCCTCTTGCCTATCGTGTTCCCACTACAACACCTTTTCTGCTTATGCTGCATCGATTCAACAAGAAAACAACGATTGGGCCTAATAGTAATGAATCTAAAAAATGTCTTCTGTTCCTTTGCTCCGCGGCGTCCATCTTTGCTTCTCGGCCTCCGCAGCCAGTTTGTGCGCCTCCGCATCAATGTACATCTTCTCCACTTCGCGCATATCAGCGAGGTACTTGACAATGGTCTTCTAAACGAAATACGAACTTATGAACCTGTAGGCGATGTATCTTACTCCGAGTTCTATCTGTTCCAGTTTCCGGTCGGCTTCTGCCTTCGAGGTGACGTAAATTGGTCTACCATCTGAACTTAATAATACAGACAAGTGTATATGAAGTACACAAACCTTGGAACGTGAAATCGACTCCTCTCTGAAGCGGGCTGATGTGCGGACTGACATAGATACTAAAGAGGCATAAAATAAGGAAATGCCACAGTTCATTGCCACTTACGGCTTCTTCCACTCCTGAAACCGCCCCCCGGGGACTTGTCGTGCTCTGGGCAGGTGCCTCAGCTTGGCGAGCTTCTCGAACGCTCGCTCCATTTCTGAAACACGGCACCGATAGACGTAGGAATTACAGAGCAAACAAATACGATAGACATCGCTTATGTAACCGACGAAAATCAGTCCTTCCAACGGGTGGAACAGCTTCCCGAGATATATTCTATCTTCTAGCGTAACAACAACCAAATTTAAGAAGATCCCGCGCATTTATACGGACAGCCAGACTGAAGAATATCCGCAAGTCCCCGTCAATGTCCTCGCAATTTGCCGACGGCAAAATGGTAGAAAGAAAAGAAAATGGAACCCGAACGAAAACTACTAAATGAGCTTGAAAGTTTGGACGATATTGCTAGCAGCAGCATCTGTAAGCTGCTAATGTTGCGAAGAGTTCGATCAGTCCAGGGAGACAGTCTAGGAGTCTCATAAATGAGACAGTCTAGAAACCATCGTCGCAGGGAGCTCAATCAATCCACGAAGACAGTCAAGGAACGGGACTCGCCTTCGCCCTCCTCCAGTAAAGCTGCTGAATCGCCATGTGTGGTCGTTCTATGATATCCCGCCACGCGCTACCTGAGAACCATCGAAGAGACAGTGCTGCGTGGTCGCTCCAACGTCAGCGCCGTCTCTTCCCTGTGCGGGCATGTTTCGAAGACATCCACGTTGTCATTCGCTGATCTCTTTGCTAAGGCGCGCCTCTTTTCAGGATGGGTAACAGCGAGAGCGTCCAGATTCCGGGCGGAGGCACCGAAGGCTACCATGTGCTTCGCGTACAAGAGAACTCCCCTGGCCAGGCCGCCGGTTTGGAACCCTTCTTCGACTTCATCATCTGTATAGGGAATACGCGCCTTGTGAGTCCTGTTTTCCTGCTAAATCGATTGCATCGATCGCTTTTAGGATAAGGATAATGACACACTGAAAGAAATCTTGAAGCAGCACGTAGAACATCCACTGGAGCTGACAGTGTATAACAGGTCAGTCCCTTTTAAGAACAGTAATGTGGACTTTTTACATACAAAAGCACCTATAAACGCGAAGCCTCTGTGACAAAATTCTTGTTTTTGTGTTAAGGGGCGGCGTCCCGATATCGCTTTTCGACTCACAGCTCTATATTTTCTACGACAGCTAGGGCTCCACCGGTTGCCATACGTACTTTGTTGAGCAAGAAAGGTTTTTAGAGAAGAATATGCTAGCTGAAAACGACTTACTCAATATTCATAACTGTAGTAATATTTGGCCAATCTGTTTGAGGGTGGAACATTTGCTCCAAAGCACAATGAAGGATGCAAATCGAATAACCTTTATTGTAATTCTTCTCTTCTAAAACGTTTACTTCCAGCAAAAACCAAACTGTCCGCCAAACGCAGATCACCCCTTCGCAGATGTGGGGAGGCCAAGGCCTGCTTGGCGTGTCCATCCGCTTCTGCTCGTTCGATGGAGCCAGCCAGAATGTGTGGCACGTGATCAGCGTGCAACCGAACTCGCCCGCGTCCATCGCCGGGCTTATCGGCAACAGCGACTACATCCTCGGAGCCGAATCGGTCCTGAACCAAGCCGATGACTTGATCGCTCTTGTCCAGGCCAACGAAGGCAAGCCGGTGAAGCTTTACGTGTACAACGTCGACAGCGATAGCGTCCGTGAGGTTTGACGAGGCTTTTGACGAGCTTCTTGTATTCTTTTTACTCTGTAGGTGTCGCTGACCCCCAATTCGGCGTGGGGAGGAGAAGGCTGCCTTGGATGTGATATTGGCTACGGATATCTTCATCGTATCCCGAATGCGATGGATAGGCAGCAGCTGCCCACGGGCCCTGCCCCTCCAGCTGTTCCTGAAGCCATGAAAGCCAACATTGCTCAACCCGGACACACCGGCATCGCCGCTTTGGACATGGTCGGAACTGTGGCCTCCACGCCTGCGCCTAGCTTCCCAGCTCCAAGCCAATTCACCACATCCGTTGATTCCATTCCGGCGCCGGCGCCAATCCCAGCTACGCTCAGCAACCTTCCTGCTCCGGCTCCCGTGCCCTCAAGCATCAACAACTTCCCCGCTCCCACAAACTTTGCTGCTCCAGTGCCTATGGTGGCTCCCTCGGCGCCATCTGTGTCTGCTCCTACGTACTCGGAAGCTCCTGTACCGCCGGCTCCTGTAGCTCCAGCTCCTGTACCCACGATGCAGAATCTGGCTATGACCCAGCCGTCTCCCGTTCCGGAAGTGCAACAGATTCAAGCACCAGCCCCTGTATCGCAGTCTTATACTGAACCGGAAGTCCACGCTGCGGTGTCTACTCCGGTTTCGCAGCCTATGGAGTACCAGACGACCCAAACCGAAGCCGTCGAGCAGCAGCAACAACAACAACAACAACAACAGCAGCAGCAGCAGATTCCTGCCTCGGCGTACCAGAGCATGCCCAACTACTACATGCCTGCTGCTTCGAACGCGACTAACCCCTATCTGGCTTATGGAGCTCCCCCTCAACAGATGACGAACCCCTACTCCACCGGTTACCAGATGCCGTCTAACTACTACTCTCAACCCATGGGTAAGTATATCAGGTCTAGTGATTCTAAACTACTTTTAATATTCTTAGCTACTTAACAATTCTTAACTAAGATTCTTAACTCGGCCCTTATTCTAGTCCCTCCTGTCAACGCAGGAGTTCCGAGTCACATCCCTGCTATGTTCTCGAACACGCCAAACACGTCGATGAATCCTTCCGCGGCCTTGCAGTTCCCGATGCCGAGCTTGTCATCCCTTGGGATCTCACAGCTCGCGCCTCCACCAGCAAGTGGAACGCTGCCCCAGCCTCCTTCGATGTCCACCGCCAGTCAGCAACCGCAACAGTACTACAACCAAGTTTCGTAGGCGGTTCGACCTACTCACTAGCGATGTAATTTTATAATTCCCGTTTATGGTTAACGAGTCTATTTATTCTCTCCCTAATTATTATTTTCCGTTCTCAGCGGGCGCGGTGGATTGTTTATGTACTTGTTTTACATGTAATGCAGAGAGTACTGTGATCATAAGGCTGATAAATGTTTATGACTGTCGTCGGGTGTGCGTGCGACAATTCGCTGTTTCGACCTCTTCATGTCTGCTTTTTTGCAAACACGTCTGTTCCCGTCCGCTCTCCTACCGCAAACAGGTTGAGGGGTTGCACGTTTTTGTCTTGTCTAATGTCTGTTTACTTTTGCTATGATGAGCAATCGGTGTTACCCAATCTTCTTTCGTAGAACGTCATTACTTTCTACAGTAAGCCGCGCAATCTCCGTTTCTTCCATTTCCCAAATGTATTCTTTCAAGACGGCATGACCACCTCGACTCCCTCCTACACCGAAGTCGTCCGAAAACAAAAGGCTCACGCCAAAGCCCTCATCGGCGCGCGATTTGTCCAAGACCCGGAGACCCATGAGAACTTCTTGGCGACTGTCGCCAACGATGTCATGAAGCTGTGGGAGATGACCGGCTACGGTCGCGAGCACATTAGCTTGAACATGCGACGACAGGTGAGCGTCGGCCGGTGCACTGTGCAAGACTTCGACATTTCGCCCAGCGGAAGACGTAAGGAAGATGAGTGTATTCTTGACTAACCTACGAATTTCAGTTTTTGCAACCATCGGCGTTGACGGAACACTACACCACAACGTGCTCATCGGGGATGAGTTTGCGCCGGAAACTCAGAAGTTCAACAACGGATACATGAACATGCGGTTTTGTGCGATGATTGGAGACGGCTACTTAACTTGTAAGTGGGATTCTGTTTTCTGACAGTGTGTGGGTCCCAGTTTGATCCAAGAGGCTGCTCTTCAACGTGATATGACTGGCACTTTTTAGTATCCTTCAAGGGACAGCTGCAAATCGTTGGCTTCGATGGACAAACCAAGAAATCCGTGGAAGTCGATCCCAGCCACATCAAACTAAGATGCGTAACCGCCATCGCTATAGTAAGTCTCCCTCTGCTCTTGTCTAGACACTAACCTCGACATTCAGAGCTCGGACGGATCCCAGATCGCCTTAGCGTCCAGCGAAGGCCATGTGTGCTTGATCGAGGCGGATACTCTCAAATCGAGCCCTAACTTCGAAGCCCACATGAAGAGAATCCGCTCCATGAGCTTCTTATCTAACAACGAGCGCCTACTCACTGCGTGCGACGACAAGACCATCCGTCTGCATAACGTCGAGGAGCAAGGTCGCAAGAAGCCGCTACGCACCTACTGCGGCCACACGGCCCTGGTGGCGTCGATAGCCGTGGATCGCTATGCCGATGACAAGCGATTTATCAGTTGTGGATATGATAAGAGAAGTATCCTCTGGGACGTGGCGACCGGGGAGAAACTGCACATCTTCGATGCGGCTTACGAGTCTCCGGTAAGTGGCCTTGATCGCTACTCCTGCCCTTGACCCTACGCCTCATTGCCTTCTAAACGAGCCAAAACGCACTTCTGAGTACCGCAAAAAGCCATATTTGTTTCGGGTGTTAATTTCATCCCCAGAATCACATTTTCTTTCTGATAATCGCATTATTTCAGCTCACCTGCGTATCCATCTCCCCGGACGGTCTCTACTTCGCCCTAGGAGGGGAAGACGGGTCCCTGTTCTTGAACGAACTTCCGGCAGTCAAAGACAAGGAAAACGTCCCCGAAGAAGTCACTGGCGATGCCGAAGCGATGCATATCGACGACCACCCGACTTCGACGTCGCCGATGGAAGTCACTGCAGAGTGCTAGAAGCCTTTTCCCTTTGCTGTCGTTTGATCTCCCCTAACTGTGAATGCCTTCGCGCTTCTCGATAAACGAACACTCCCGACTCTGTGTGGAGCTTGAACACCGATCCACGGCTAACTTACTTATTTGCGTCTTTTCCTCGCTAGCTAACCCAACGTTCAGCCTGATGTCCGCCTCCGACCCAGCCGTTGTCAAGCGCATTCTGGAGGGCTTCGACCCGGTGAAACATGGTCTCTCCGAAGACTTCTTGCTGACGAAGTTAACCGCCATGAAAGGCTGTGGATGCAAGGTGCCCCGGGCGGTGCTCCTGGAACTCCTCGAAGGACTGAACGAAGGAGGCGTGAAGACAGACGAAGAAGTCGGCATCGGTCTAGACAGCTGTGTGATCCCCTTGAGACACAAAGGAATGTTCCTGGTGCAGACTACCGACTTCTTTTACCCGCTTATCGACGACCCGTACTTGATGGCAAGCCAATAAGGGAATCCTAGGTTCTAAAGGGTCGACGTTCAGGGCCGGGTGACCTGTGCCAACGTGCTGAGCGACCTGTACGCCATGGGAGTCGTCTCCTGCGACAACATGCTCATGCTTCTTGGAGTGGCGAAGGATATGAATGACAAGGAGAGGGACGTCATCGTCGGGCAGTTCATGCAAGGATTCAAGGTACGAGGTGGGAGCAGGCCCGTGCACGTTAGAACTCGTTTTCCAGGACGCTGCTTCGTTCGCCGGAACCAAGATCCGAGGCGGCCAGACCGTCCGCTGTCCGTGGCTCCTTCTGGGTGGCGTCGGAACCTCCGTCGTCACTCAATCGGAGATGTCGGCGGTGGATGCGGCCGAGCCGGGAGACGTGCTTGTCCTCACGAAGCCCATCGGCGGCCAAGTGGCAGTGAACTCTTACGAGTGGCTCAAGAATGGCTCCGAGCGCTTCACGCAGCTGGAACTCGACGAGCAGAAGGTCCGCCGGGCGTTCCAACAGGTCTGCGAGCAGATGACTCGCTTAAACATCAACGCTGCCAAGATGCTCCTTAAGCACGGAGCCCACGCCTCCACCGACGTCACTGGATTCGGAATTCTAGGTAGGTGCTATCTACCGATCCTTCCATTACCGTATGTTTTCTTAGGACATGCTGACAACCTCGCAAAGGCGCAGAAGGCTAAAGTCCGGTTCGTCATCGACACCTTGCCGGTCATTGAGTACATGGACGAGATTTCCAAGCGGATGCCCGGAGGGAACGGATTCAATCTCTTCGGAGGCACTTCGGCCGAGACGTCTGGGGGTCTCCTCGTCGCGTTGCCGAAGGACAAGGCCGAGCAATTCATTAAGGATCTGCAGGAGATCGATGGATTCCCTGTTTGGATCATCGGACGAGTAGAGGGAGCTCCCGATGGAGTCGATAATGGAGGCGTCATCTCCGAAAAGTATGCTGTAGTTCCGGTGCCGTCTTCGATCCATTGAGTTCTGTGTTGTGAATTCTGTTTCAATGAGACACTGTAAAGTTAGTTGTTGTAATAAAATTGACAATCTGTAACTTCTTCGGCAAAGATGAGTTCAGATGGAGCTGCTAGACAGAGATCAGGTGCAATTCGGTCTCGTCTGTGCTCACCAGTGAGACCGTCTCAGACATGTCTATAACTGATTCCCTCACAGGAGAGAACCTCATCAGTTGCCTTCTGCAGTGGGGAGAGCCATCTCCTCTGCTTTTACCTTCCATAACTCCTTGTTGGGCTCCAAACCACTGAGGAAAACTCCCAGGGAATTCCGTACCCGCCCCTTCCATCGCTCATTAACCCAACCTGCGCACAGCTTTTTGTGCTCTGGGAACTCGGATGGAGCCGGCCTTGGGGAAACGGAAAAAATTGACCGCGCGATGACTGTGCCGGTGCCCTTCTTTGGGAGGAAATCGCTTTGCATCAAGGCCGAAATGATGGAAGTCATCAAGTGGGGCAGAGCATAAGTGTGCGAAACGAGTTTATGTTTGGCGACATAGGTTCAAGAGGAAAAAGGAAAGTGAATGACGCATTCCTTTCGACACGTGTGGTAAGAAAACACAAATTCCTTGAGGTTGAATCGGTCTTGTCCGTGCCAGCTAAAGAGTTAAGAAGAAAAAAAGTTTCGACCTCGGCAGGATTCGAACCTGCAATCTTCGGTTCCGTAGACCGACGCGTTATCCATTGCGCCACGAGGCCACATGAAGGTGTCTTTCGAGACATCTATTAAGCTAGCAAGATCTTCTGCTTCACTGCAAGCTAGAAGACTTTTTACAACGTCTCTACTTTAGCTGGGATATTTCTGGCCCGGAAGAAACATTACCTCCATAAAAAAAGCGGAAAAGAAAAAGATTCGCAGTCTGCAGGATTCGAACCTACGCGGGCAGAGCCCAATTGATTTCTAGTCAATCTCCTTAACCACTCGGACAAGACTGCACCTGTCGGTCTGTCTTCGTGAGGGTAGACGTGTCTGTCGACCGATCAGTAGAACACCTCCACAAACACGGAAAACGAATGAAACGCTTATTCATGGACAAATTTATTTAAGCTTCAACAAGGCATTGTAATATCAGCTACTGTAGCTGCGTTCGATGAAGATAAGCTCAGACGGAGCTGCTAGCCGACGTCGGGCGAGTCTTGGAAGCCAAGAAGGCGGCACGATGGGAGAACGGGTGACGAACGGCGAAAGGGTTGGAACCGCGGCTGAAGAGGACTTCCAGGCATCGGGTCAACACGGATCCCTTCTTCGAGTGCTTTCGAGTGGGGCGAGACACTTTGGAACTCATGATGGATCAAAGGTTTGGAGGCTCTGGCCAATCTGCTCAAACCAGGGCAGTGAACAATGCTCTTAAATGCTCGCCAACCGAGTGAATAGCGATGCAGGAGTTATGCTTGTTAGCTTCATGTACATATGGCATCAGTTTCTATGGCCTGTAGCCTCTCTCTAAGATCTCTCTAACGGTTTACCATACACACATGTCCTAACAGAGTCGCCAATAGGCACTCACTCCCCCTCTCGGCACCTGGATATCTCCGAGTTTGGGTTGGCCAATAGCTAACAAAGTCTTTAAGTCAGGGACGGTCTCCCCGCTTTTCCAGATCCTCTTACAAATTCCTCCACTGCCCAATGCCACCCTTGACCATCTTGGAAACAAGTCCACTCCATCGCAGATGGTCACAAATCAAAACACTCGAAAGTTCGGACCGGCTTGTCCGTCGCAGGCGCTGTTCGCTGAAGTGTGCGTCTCCTTCATGCTCATCATTTATCAGAAGAAGGGTCAAAGAAGTCAACAAAAACGGGCAGATCATAACAGAAAGATCATCGATGGAGGAATGGAATGTACACGTCGTCTTCGTCGTCAGCGCCGCCGCTCAGATCGTCTTCGGCGCCCAGGCGCCCCTCCGCCACCAGAAGCCGAGGGCCGCGGCGGCCACCACCACGGACGAGAAGGCCATGAGCACGGTAAGCAGCGAGAGGGTCTGCTGGCTGAAGCAGACCTTCTGCGGCGCACTCAGAAGCACGGCCTCGAGCTGCGCCGCCTCGCGCGCCTTTCCCTCGGCCGAGTCGTCCAGATCTAGCACGAAGATCTTGTCCGCGGAGAGGTCCATCGTGAAGGGGTCGTCCTTGCGCGTGCCGTTCTTCTCCGCGGCGAGAGCCTGTCGCTTCTTGAGGCGCACGTCGCGGGACACTCCGCAGCGAGGGGGAGTCTTGCCCGCGCACATTCCCTCCGAGATCATGCACGTGGAGATGGCGCATTGGAAGTAGGTGGTCACCTTGTCGGCGAACTTGAACACGCTGACCTCCGAGTAGGCCATGTTGGTCTCGTGGTTGTAGGTGAGCTCGGGTACGATGGTGTCGTCGATGGAGCAGCTGGAAAGGGAGAGGGTATGAGAGGTTTAGGGACGTGGCTTGACCCAAGGGCGTCTTAAAACTGTCCAATAAGGCGAATTTTGGAAGTAGGAACTCCACTTGGTCTTGATAAGGTCCCAGATCCCTCTAAGGACTCCCCAACTCACCCATTCTCGTCGATGATCGTCTTGCGGTCCTCTCCATTCCCGTCATCGACGAAGCAGCTGTGGACGATCATGCCGAACATATCTAAAGAGCCTAGGTTCCACAATCTGCTGCCCCTCTCCGCACTCACCGCTGTCGCATCTCCACACGTGGAAGACGGGCTCCCCGATTCTCGCGTATTTCACCACGGCGCCGTCGATGGAGTCTTTGCGGACGGTGTAGGTGCAGGTCGGCATTCTGGCGGTGTCGATCAGGTCAGTCGTGGGGAGCATGCTGCAAAGAGACGTCGTTTATGAGTACGGTAGCCCCTTGGACTCACCTGACGTCGAAGCGGTTGGTCACCACTCGGTCGGCTTCCATGTAGAAGCAGGTGGTACGGTAGGCGCGGTCCACCTTCGTGATGAAGATGTCGTGGAAGGAGACGATTACGGTAATGGACTGTTCGACGCCTCGTTGCTCAGGGCCAACCTAAGGAGAGGGAAAAAGTGAAAATTGGGTTTTTGGAAATCTGAAGGCGCGCGACCTTGCCAAGAAGGCGACGTCGGCGCCGTTTATTGTGCGCGCGGGAGGCAATTATGCGTGCGCGAGGACGGCGGCGTTCACATAGTTAATCAAGACGAGGTGTCTTCGCTTTCCGGCACTTCCGGCGCGCGAGGGAGAGGTCAGAGGCGCAAGGAGCCAAAAAAGACGAAAGTGTGAGGGAATGTTTATAGGTTGTTCTTGTTGGGTTTGGAGATAAGGGGTTGGCATACGGTAGATATGGGAATGGATCCCGTTCATAGAAGGGGATGTGAGAATTTGGAAGATCAAGCCTACAGTTTAAGCGTCCCATGGGACAGATAAGCAGTTCGTCTTTAGAAGCAGATCATTCCATCCAAGAAAGATTGTTCTGTTCTATTATATCAAAGGAACTACTAGGCTACAATTTCTGACGTCCTTGCGAGCTCAACTCCAAATTGCACCCTTTATCGAATGACCGAGGAAGGCGTGGAACAGGTTATCACGCAACTACGGTCAAACGAACTCCTAAAACTTACTCCTCTCAATGGGGGAAATGGTCCCGGTTCTAAGTCGTTTTTTGGGAACGGTTTTGAGGCAAAGGAACAAGCTCATTGGGATCAGTAGGACATGAAAGACTCTTTGTTTTACGCTTTTAGAGACCAGAAAAGCAGAAAATTCTTATCTTCCTTACTGTGCTGCCTTACCGCACTAAAAGCGCTCGTGTGACCCAGTAGAAACTTGTGCAAAGCTTAGCCTAATAAAGGGTGAAACAGCTCTCCAATTTAGGTATCTTAGCACCAAACTAGACTTACAATATCACCAAGGGAAGGATATGTTTTGACTCCTTCTTTGGCCAGCCTCACACCCCCTCATCGCCCCATCCCCGAGATGACCCTCTTCTCCAGATTCCCATTCCACGAGACAATGAGTCTAATTACTCATCCCGCGCGCATGTTTTCGCCTCGCGCGCCTCCGTCACCGGCACGCTGACCTTCGAGGCATGATCTGACCATTATTGGCGCACCCTCGAGAGGGCACCACAAACATGCGCGCGCGCCTCTTAACCGCCGTTCCCAAGGATCGCTTACCTTGCGCGAACGGCGCATGTTGCACTGTCCGTTGGCCATCTCGAACTGGACGCTCGTCTTGGAGTTGCTGGAGAAGGACTCGACGCACTGGTGCTTGTCGGCCATGCCCTTGACGAAGATGCGGCCCGTGAAGGGACGCTCCGTCTTGAAGGTGATCTTCACCCGGTCCATCATGCAGTCGACGATCGGCTCGCCTGAACGCGTGTGGGTTACGGTAGAGCTAAGGAGGAGGAGGCGGGGGTACCTATGACTCCGTTGTCCAAGGAGGTGGCCTGGGAGGCCCATGGGAGGGCGAGGGCGAGGGCGAGGAAAGCTGTCAGCACAGGAAAGGGGGACATGTTGTGCTCTGAGAGGCGATGTGCCGAGGAGAGTGAAGATGGAGGCGAACGCGTCCGCCTCAAGTATCCTCCGGGAGGGGCGGCGTCGGAGCCGAGGTCGTCCGCGCCCTACCTGATGAGGTAATCGCCGGGTGCTCAGCCGTTTGTCGCAAAAAGCGATCCGCGAAAAACACGCGCGTTTCATTTACCTTGAGGCGCCGAACTTCATGGGCTCTGGTTCATCCCAGGAAGGTCGTCGCGGAAGGCCGCCCAAGAAGCTGGCGAAAGTAATTGCCGTCGTGTGGCGTCACCGAGTCCACGGCAATATCGTAAAGCACCGTTTTTGTCTCGCGCGCCCGTAATGACACCTTTGCAAAACTTTCGCTGATCGCCACAAACGGACGTGATTGCAGGCTACGAGATCAATGTCAGAGCCGCTTTTTCCCGCACCCCTCAGGTGGCGTCCCCGGGGAGAACAACGGTAATTAGAGGTTTCCGCCGGGCGGTGAGAAACGCTTCTTTCTGTATTGGAACGGTGTGGACGCATGTCGCAGTCGAAGTAAAAGAGGAAGTTGGATAGCCTACTGCAAGATGTGCTACACAGTTTAAGGAGCCATGGCTACGGTATGGATACAATGTTCGATATACCATGCTTATCCTTGGACTGAGGAAACGGACTTAGTGACATGGAACAAACATTTAAAGTGTGGAACCAACTGACCCAGTCGAGTCCTGCAACCGTGTGCATTTAAGATGTGCTACACAGTTTAAGGTCAGAAGGAAGCCTTGGTAAAACAACCATCTTCAGGTCCAAACATGAAAACGTGTCGCGATAACCGCTGCTCCTGCCCATGCTGCTTCATGTTGCCCCTTAAGAAGCCCGCTCGTCTACTGGGAAACGTGCTACAGCACCGACTACTTGCCCTTCTGAATTGAACAAGCTTTAAAAACATCAAATCTAGTATTGCGAGACCTTTCGATGTTATTCTTCGTCTTCTCTTCACATCTACGCTATCTTTAAGTTGATATCTTTAAGAGTCTTTTCAGGAAGAACTGCATAAGTAAATTCCGCAAAAAGCATAAATTCCGCTTAATCCAAGGAGCTCCAACGTCCTTAGCCTGTCAGATGCAAAGTTTTTCACGAGCTTGATTGCAGCCGTATTGTGTTACTATGTCCACCGCAATATCGTAAATCAATCAGTGACATGACGAGCTTTTGCAGAAACGGCTGCAGAGAAAGGATCAAGGGCAGATGGTCTTCTACTGCAAAGGAGAACATCGCAAGAGGTTCCTGGCCTAAAGACGAAACGATGGATTTTGAGTTGAGAAGCTACAGGTCTAAGGAAGTCGTCCCGTTCTTCTGCTACCAAAGTTAACAGACCATCTTGATCGCCCCCTCCAATTGAGTGAACTTCTTTCCAACCCGTAGTTGCCGCCGTACTGGACCATATAAACTTCCTATACAACTCTAGCCCCATAGTGGTTCCCAAAGGGTTTCTCTTTCACTGCACATGACCGACACACGTTTACCATTAGCTTTACATACACGTTGGAAAGAAGACCTTCAACAACAATGGTCTTCGCGATGTTTGCATCCACAGAACACTCCGATACAGCTGGGGATGATGCTCAAGACGAGGAAGACGAAGAATCCCAACGCCCAGGACTAAAACTCTCTGTGTAAAGAAGGCAGAAGGCCCATCTCCTCACCTGCATGTGGTAATAGCACTCTCGCTCGGAGGCAGAGCACGAGTAGAACCGGAACCAGTTGGACGCAGGACAGCTGTTAGGGCCACATTGCTGCTCTTGGGCCACGGTGTAGAAGACGGTGTCCGCGCGGGAGACTTGGAAGACGAAGAGGGCAAGGAGGAAGAGGACCGCGTGCTGCATGGCTCGAGTGAAGGCGAGAGCCAATGTTTGGCTGTTCTAAATAGACGTCGTCGGCGCGCTTAGCACACAACGATGACGCGGAGGGTGAGTCATGGGTTCGGAAAGGGGAGGTGATAACTGTGGAGTGCATTTCAATGATAAGGGTGAGTAACCAGCGGATAGGGATCGCCAGGCTTTGCGTCATTGTGCAACTATGAAAAGTTTCAAAAGAAAACGAAATGTCGATCGAAGGAGGCGACAATGAGAAGGAAAGCAGGCCTGTTGCCAACGGACACACTGTTTGGGAATTCCCTTTTTGGTCCGTTTTGTGTTTGAAAGGCTTCTTTTTAAAGCTTCCAAAACTTCTTTTAAGAATTTCTTTAAAAATTTAACAACGAAAGTGTTCTATGAAAAGAGAGCGCGACATGCTGGGGTATCAAAACATGCAGGGATTCTGAACGTCGAAGACAAAAACTGCGCGGAAGGATGAGTCAAAAAGAAAGCGAAATCCGTCGCCCTTCTTGGAACTCGGCTATACCTTGCCCCCAACCACGGGGTGTCATAAGGCCTTTCGAAACACGATTGCACAGAATCACGTCTGTCTGGAATGTCTGGAAGCATGTCTGGATGAGTAATTGGTCTCGTCTACGGGGAAAGTTCATTGTTGTGGGGGAGGACTTCCGCTTATCATCGTGTTACTGTAATTGGCAAATACATATTATCGCTATTTGCATGCAAACACCATACTCGCTTTTGAGGCGGTCCCTTCTGAGGGGGGGGGCTCGTGTCAGTGATACAGATTTGAACCAAATTACAATGGGGTTTTAAACGTTGACTCATAGGAATGGCCCGGAATTGATCCATTTCCAACGGGTTTGTTGGAGTCATTCTCAGCGAGAGTTGATGAAGAAAGAATAAATCAGAGACCCCAATGTTTTTAAATTCAATGAAACAGCCCAAACCTCATCTAGGGTTACGGTTCTTTCAGCTCTTCATTTCCAACGTTCCTTAGGGTATAAACATATTTGAACGCGATCGGAGAGATCAAAGATCGGAAAACCTTCTCACTCTCGACATTTGAATAATGTTTCAACTCTCGCTCGCTCTGTCACATTTTGATATGATTTCATAATTCCTTCCTTTCCATACCATCACTCGGATTACTCACGTTCCACTTAACCCCCCCACTGCACCCTGAGTTTACTCGACCTCCTTGATTGGCAGTCTTCCGGGACGTCAGATAGCTAAGCACCGCGGTCAGCCCTCGCTCGCCCTGTTTACCCTCACGCCTTCGATCCAGGAAAGTAAACACGGTCCGATCAGTTCTCTGTATCGCTGATATGAGTCACGACTGACGCCATCGTCAAAACTGTTAAAAGCGTCCTTGTGCGGCCCATTCAGTCTCCATCGCCAGAATGTCGCGCGCGTCCCTCCTAGTCATCTCCGTCGTCCTCTCCCTCGCCTCGCTCGCCCTGGCCGACAACTTCTTCTACGCCAGCAGCGTGCAGTCCTGTGGGAAGCCCTGCGAACCGGCCACGTGGTTCAGGTTCTACTCCTGCAACGGGACATGTGACTACCACATCCAGGTAAGCCTCTCCCTTCTTGCTTAGCGAATACCGTACCCTTTAGCCCTGGATCGCGTCCATCATCACGATGCTGTGCTACTCGTTCGTGTTGAGCGTCCTCGGCTGTTGCATCCGATGCTTCTGCTGTTGTCGGTAAAGGACACTTTTATGTATACTGATAAAATCTACAAAATCGACATTTCTGACAACAGCTTAGCACGAACGGGGAAGAAAAGGGGGACGAGAATAGCGGCGGTTCTCTGGGCTTCTTCTTCGTCAACGGCGGTCGTTCACGCAGCAGATGCAGCGGAGCAAGGAGCAGACGAGGCTGCAGAGGAACGAGATGACTATCAGCGCCACTACAGCGAACACCCAGGGCTGAAAAGGACTGCGTTAGCAGCTCAAAGAAGATCTCTGATCTCCGGTGATTTCCGCGATCTCCCCAGGGACCTACTTGATTAATTAAGTCGCTTTAAGAGGCGACATTGCCAGTTATTCTACGTGTAGATCGGCGCCATGACTCTTAAGCTGGCGGTAACTACATCTTTGGCTACAAATATACCCTATAGGCAAATAATTCTTTGTATGGGCTTTGCATGGGTCAGGCATCAAAGAATATCTTTTCAAATCTGATAAACCTTTTGCGCCCGTTTTTCTCAAAACAAAAGGAAACGCTCCACGACTCTGGCATCACACTATGTTGACTACATTTTGATGTGCACACCTTCACGCATAACTATCCTGAAGCTTTGAATTTTCCACGTTTTAAAGGTCTATGGTTACTCTGGTCAACGATTGCGTTTTCCAGAACGTTCCTCACACCAGTGTCCTTTCCATGAACTATGTCTTAAGGGTTCGACTGTTAAGTCCAAACATCAACCGACACTTGAGGAATGGAGAGCCTTAGGTCCACCTACCTGTAAATGGTAGTCGCAGCCGGACTCTCCGCACGTGTAGTACCGGAACCAGTCGGCCTTCTCGCAGGTGAGCGGACGTTCGCTCACTTGGAATGCGTGCGGGAAGCACTGCCGCACTCCATCGGAGTAGAGGATGTTCCCGGCGGCGCAGAGAGGCACAAGCGAGAGGAGTCCAAGCGTCAAAAACGATAATCTGGACATGATCGATCTGCAAGTGCTATCAGTCACTTAAGGGTCAGTGATCGATCCAGAGATCCCAGATCTGTGCGCGCGAGGATCTCGGGAAGAGTCGACCCGTCGGGGTCCAACTACTTGGATTTGACGAAGACAGCTTGAATGTGAGGGTGGTGGAAGGATCCGAGAATAAAAAGACGCACATGTGTGGCTGAACGGCAGCGAGAAGCCAGATCGGCACGATGTTTGCGCTATGAATAGCTCATTAGATCACTAGGCGGATATCAAGAAGGAGGAGCCCACTCGATCTCCACCAACACCGACGGCACAAATGTTGCGTCAAAACAGAGTCATGAGGTGGGCCAAGGAATCGGAGATGAATGTTGTGAAAACAAAAGGTCAAAAGGGAAACTAACATAAATTGTGCACAACCTGCGCTAGGAAAACAAACAGTCGGGGATTTTGGGTTTCGCAAAGGTGGGAAGAAACAGGAAATCGTGCTAAGGGTAGTAGATACTTGTTGCTGAAGCGGAACTCTTAACTTTGGGTTAGGGGGCCTCCAAAGTCTGGGAAAAGAACGACTCCTTTTCACTCCACACCTATGGTTCTGGACCAAAGAGTTCTGTCCAACTTAAAGCTCTCCAGAAGAGTCCAATTTAGTCCTTAAGGTCAATGGTCATAACAATAACATTGGCTACTCGTTCTTAAGCATATTTCATTTGAGAAGTGGTGACGCTTGAGGATATTGATTTCCGGGTGTTATATTAAAAAGGAACACTTGCGTCATATCACATTTGTCAAATTTTTCGCACGTGAAGAAAGGATCTGAGGCGACAATATGCCAAAGCTCTTTGTTCTGTAAACTCTCTCCGGGCTTTAGCTCAAACACTTCAACAGGGACGACAGAAATCAAAAGAAAAAAAAGTAGAAAACGGTGCCTTAACCATAGACTGTATGCAGAAGGAGCTCAGGACATTTGTAGGGCTGGCTAGGCGTCACATGCCCTAGTCCTAAGGACAGCAAATCTCCTGCTCCACATAAGGCATCTCTGAGAACTGTAGACTCCTTCATATATAGGTCTTTCCTGGGTTTCCATGCAATGTACTTGTCCGACTTCGCCTAGACACGCGAGTGGACCGCGACAATCACCGTTACGCAAGGCGTAATCCAGTTCAGCGCCAAGACGAAAAAGGTGTGACCGAGACAAGGAAGGCCTGAGTCCAAAAAACGAGTGCCAGTGGCGTTGGTACAGTGTCGAGCAAAGCGGAACCACCGATGCGCCATCGAAACATGACCAGCACGGTTAAACACCCGACTGCTACATGGAGCAGGATGCAAATCGCCGAGAGCGGAGGCCCTCGTCCACCGGCGACGAACCCGTTTTCCGTAACTCCATTATTCGCGATTCGCTAATCCACTCCGAATCGAATCGCCACTTGACGGCCGCGGCGCCGCCGACGCCCCAAAGACGCTAATGAATTTCAGCGTGGATCGTCGCCGCCGCCGCCTCGTGAGCACCTCCTCTCTCGAGGGGATCCGCGCACCCGTTGTTTGTGGCACAAACAACAGCTGGCGGTTTCCGTGGCGGAGCGCCCGGAGGCGATCTCGCGGGGCGCCAAAAAACACCGCGGCTGGTGATAAGCGATAGCGCTCCCCGGAGGCATAACAGGTCGTTTTTGAGTTGCCTCTGGTGGGTTCGTACTCCGTCGATGGGGCTATAAAGTGGAGGAGAGGGGGACTGCAGCCAAGTCATGAGTTTCAAGTTCATCGTGGGAACGGCTACGGCCGGAAGCGGCGTCGTCATCGTTGCCTGTCTCTTGACCGTAGGAAACCTTTTCCTGGACATTAACAGTCTCTATGACGATGTCTACGCGGATATGAGCGAGTTCAGGGTAAGTGGAAGGGGTATTCATAGTTTGTTCTACCGTACCCCTTGAAGACGTTCGCCAACGAGGCTTGGACAGGAATGATGTCCTTCCCGAGCACCGGAGCCAGCAAGAACCTCGCTCCCCGCATCTTCGGCCGTGACAAACGACAAGTGAGCTGTCTCTGCGGTTCGCAACCGAATCCCTGTCCTGCTGGACCTGCGGGACCACCTGGACCTGAAGGTCACCACGGTCATGATGGCGCTCCTGGAGAACCTGGTCGCCCCGGAGCACCTGGAGTCTCCCTCGTCCTAGACACCGGCTACAATGGATGCATCAAGTGTCCCGCTGGTGCGCCTGGTCCTCAAGGTCCCGACGGACCTACTGGTCCCCCCGGAGCCGATGGTTATCCCGGCCAGCCAGGCGCCCCCGGAAAGTACGGTCAGTACGGAGCCCCTGGTGCTCCTGGAGATTCCGGGCTGCCTGGCGCTCCTGGCGAGCCTGGCGCCCCTGGACTTCCGGGTCAAGATGGAGAGCATGGAAAGGGAAAGCCCGGGGTACAGGGCGCGTCGGGTCCTCAAGGACCTGCTGGAAACCCCGGAAGACCTGGACAGAACGGCGCTCCTGGTGCCCCTGGCGCTCAAGGAGCTCCTGGCTCTCCTGGAGTTTCTGGTGCCCCAGGCGCTGACGGCTATCCCGGAGTTGCTGGAGGCCCAGGAGCCCCCGGAACCGACGCTTCCTACTGTCCTTGCCCGCCTCGAACCACTTCTGTCTAAAAGAAGCCGAGGTTTTGTTTGTTTCTTGGTGTCTGTAAATAAAATTTCTTCAACAACACCTCGCTCGGTAAACCAAGAGTCGTTGTTTATACTCGCTCGATAAATCTCGACGACGTCGTCCGTTTTTTTTCCCTACAAAAGTGCAAACGGATAGCCGCGAGATTTGCACTAACCGGTCGTCAGTGATGGACTCCTTCCCAAGGGGCGATCATGGCGTAACAGCTTTTTATTTTCGTCCGGTCTCCACGTCACTTATCAACAAACAACTCCTTGCCCATCAACCGCGACGCTGAACGATATCGGTGCTGAAACATCCGCGCTAGAAGATTACTTAAGATTGACCTACCGTAGTCGCTTTCCCGACCAGCCGATTCGCCTTCTTAACGAGCAAAAAAGCGCGAATGATGGCGACGCCGATGGAGCCGAGCCAAATGGCGGAAACAACCATGCCGACAACAAGCGTCAGGAGGGCATCGTCGGCCATCAGGCACGCCTTTTGGAAAAACATTCCGACCGGGCAACTCCTAGCAAGAACAAGGAATGGGCTGTTTTAAGGGTCTTCTGCAGCGTGCTAGACTAGACAGTGTAGACAGCCACTGCAGACACCTAACATCTCTAGTGTGCGAGAAGAGATAGACGCGTTTGCATGAGACGGCAATTGCTCTTCTCGGCGAAGTATCTACAGCAACAAAAACAACATATAAATAACAAATTCAAATTATGGTCTCCACATCTTCAGAAGGGATTCGTCCGCAAATGACGCGATTAGGTTCTGGTGGGGATGATGAGCTAGCCCCAGAACCGGCTTTTCGTGAATCTAAATGACCGTATGAGCTAGAGGACTTCTTCTTTGAGCTTACCGGTAGCGCACTTTCCAGATTTCCAGTAAGTAGCGAAAAGCAGTACAGGACACCGTCTTCACCGGCGCAGTACAGCCACTCCGCTCGAGGTGAGACTACACACGCCACGAAATCACCCTTGTCTCGCTTTCCACTGTTCAGAGTTCGTACAATCTAAACGACCTGTAAGAAGGGCTTCTCACCGAGCTCCTTACCTGTCCTTGCAAGTTGATAATGTAAGCTGTGCTTGACCGGTTCACAATGACTAACTGATCTCCAAAGGTAGCCTTCGGCAGAGGGATGACGCCGATGACGGAGATGTCGCCGGCCACGCGGAAGGTATGAAGGCAATCTGTTGTCTTCACGCTCCATACCTTGACGGTGCCATCGGCAGATCCTGATATGACCTGGGAGCCGTCTTCCGTGTATTTCGCCTCTTTCACGAAGGATGTGTGTCCTCGCATCTCCTTCAAGCACTTTCCGCTTTTGACGCCGTGGATCTTGACCATGTGATCGTATGAGGCGGACAGGATGTGCGAGTGGTCTCTGGAGAAGTGGACGCTTGTGATGCCCTTCGAATGTGCCTTCTCGAAGCGACGCAGACACTGACCTGTCAACATCTTCCAGAGCTGAAAGATGATCACGTTACATTCGAAAGACTAATATCGATAGGGCTCATTAGTAGCAAGCTGATAAAATGTCTCCTGGACTTTTTAGGGTGTCCGACCTCTACTCTCGGCTGCTCCGTACCCAACATAAGACGAGTTCAAGTGAACGGGACATACCTTAATCTTTCCGTCCTTTGATCCAGTGACCAACATTTCAGAATCGCGGCTAAACTGCATACTCAGTACCGCTTCATCCATCATCATAAAGTTGTCCTGTGCCTGGTACTTCAGATCCTTCCTAAGTTTTCCATTTGTGAAGTTCCATACTTCGATAAAGCCGTCGTTGGAACCAGAAACTAAGAACTGGCCATCTGGAGAGAACACACTTGAATCGGGGTGGGAGTCTGTGCCAAATTTTATGCTTCGCGCCATTTGTGTTGGGTAGCGCTCCTCTTCTTGCTCCCGCATTGCCGCCTTTCCTCTGAACAAGTCGATTCGTGTGCCTGGAATGTCACCATGTGAAGTCTATCGCTTCATTGCTCAACTGACCTGGAGGAAGGAGTCCCTGGTGCTGTTGCCATTTGAGCGACTGTGCCAGCAGCGCTAGAAGCCTCGAGGGCGGCACAACGTTCACTTCAGCACTCAACGAGTGGGCGATTGCCGCTCTTCTCTTCTCCTTCGTTGTGCCTTCGGGATAAATATCACGAGGATCAAAGTACGATCTGTTCACGAGGTTTTCTAGACGGCCGAAGCGATCAGGCTCGAGATTCCGCATCATCTGGATGGGGTCGGTTTGCCGGAGGAACAAACGAGCCGAGCCGAGTTCTCGCAGTTCCACGAGCTCAATGACGATCTAAGCTCGGAATACTGTAGTTGAAAGGAGCAGACCAGAAGCGTACCTGTTCGTAGAGATCAATAAGCTTCTTATTCGGGATTTTCAAGGACTGTATGACTTTGAGCACAGTATCCCAGTGACCGTTAAGGATTTCTTGCGAGAATGAGTCCACAGAGTCGACCGTGTTTAACGTGATGTTAGTTTCCTCCTGAATTAAAGGAAAGGTCAATATGTAGACTTATGAGGCTTACCTGAAGCACTTCTAGCGTACGCATTAAATTGTTCTCCTTCAGATACTGTTCTATCAAGCGCACGACACTGAAAAGGCAAGATTTACTTGGACAGATTCCATGGAAAACTCACTCGGCAGCTTCAATCTCGATGGACGCCATCTGTAAGGAGGTGATGGAAGTCGGATATGCTCAACCTGAAGTGAAAGAATAGAGATGGTAATTACATGGAGACAGAGCAATGGATTAAAGAGATCCCCGCAAACATAAAGACCTCCAATTTCCGAGACAGGCGCTAAGATTTAAAAATACAGAAGCGTTATTACAAGACAGGAAATTCTAGTCAGGACCGCTGTGGAGATCCTGAGATCTCGTCTCATCTTGAAGTGGAAGGAGATGGCGGCTGGTTTTCTAGTAGCTGACCAACCAAACACGGAAAACAGTCCGGAAGTGATAGCACGAGAAGCAGTTCTTCTTATGCCACTGATATGAACCCTGTAAAGCCAGCCTGAAACTGTAAAGCCAGCCTTAAATTATCGCTAGACGGTCAGACGCGACAGAATGTCTACGAGACATGTCTCTGAAATCGTTGCAGAGGCTTCGTCCGTCTTCTCTGACATTGCAGAGCCAGGTCATCCCGTCGTAGCCTTCAAATTTCCGAATTTAGAGTTTTTCAGTTCCTGGCAAGCACATGGAGGGCCAAATGTTTCTTACGGTAGAATTCGAAGCCGCCGTCCGTCATCTGGCGTCGTATCTGTACGGTCGCATTCCCCGGACGTAAGTTGTTTACCAGGATCAACAACATTGTAATCTTCATTTTTCAGGCGAGTTCTCGAGTTTGCAGAAAATCTGGGGAACCAGCTCTTGATGGGACTGCATGGCAATGACGACCACATCATAATGGTGAATGTCGGTGGCCAGTGCGATCCCTTGCTGGAGAAGGTCAGTTATATCTAAAGTCTTGCGACGATATGTCCATACCTATAGGTAGTCGAGTTGATGGGCTTCAGCCTGGAGGAGATCAGCTCTCACTTTCCGAAGGGCCTTCTTCTCTACATTAAGCCTGGCAGTGTCATCGCCGAATTAGCCACCAACGGGAACAGGAAAAGTGTTTATCCCAAGGAAGAGAAAGCATCCAACGTCAACATTCCACGTGAAGATGCTTCGAAGGGCTTTTTGGTACCGATGAGCGAAGCCAAACGGAGCGAAGATGGCGAAGAGTACATTGGATCTGCAGAATCTCCATTTCTCAAACGCGTTTATATCGCATCCGCCGATGGGGTTAGTTGTATAGTGCCATACTTGCTTGATTAATGCCTGTTTTCAGAGGGTCCGTCCCTTCTTTCAACTGGAACAGAAAGAGAAACTCTACGATGTATACCAGATGGCGGCCTTCCGCTTCGGTTGGGTGAAGCAGCGCATGCACAAAGGACTCGAAAGTGGTATGGGCA
This sequence comes from Steinernema khuongi, assembly GCA_016648015.1. NCBI lineage: Eukaryota > Metazoa > Nematoda > Chromadorea > Rhabditida > Steinernematidae > Steinernema > Steinernema khuongi. The sequence continues at coordinate 11,840 of JADLIF010002162.1, read as the reverse complement.
ACCACGAGTTCACGTCGCCGTCGATGCTCTCCTACATGCGTCTCTTCAAGAGCTTGCTGGTGATACTGCGCGCGAAGGAGGAGTACAAGCTTCAAGGAGAGAAGGAACAACGATTCATCGGAAAGATCAACCCACGGATAGGCGAGCAGATCGAGATGAGCATTTCGCAGGTGCTCTCCTTATCACCGCTGATGATCTGGAACAAGGAAGAACACATCGCCTCGAAGAAGCAGTACAAGCAGTACATTGTCGATAATCCGAACGTTTGGAGAGATGGATTCAATGTGACCGACGAGAGCGAGATCGAAATCGCCGATCTGTAGGTGTTATTTATTGGTTATGTTATGTATTTGGATTGTTTGTAGTTAATATATGTATTTAACGCCGGAAGTTGGCCAATTTTAGGTTACAGTTGGGTGTCCAGTCGTTGTCCTCTATTGCCCTGGTCGGTGGAATCACTTACGTCTTGACTCCTGACCTTTCTGCTGGTCTTTCCACTGCGATCCCATGGAATTTTCAGTGCCTGATGACTAAATCCCACATGAGTCATGACTCGACCCGATGCTCTCCTCTTGCCCGCTCTGTCATTCACTCTTTCCGCTTGTAACCGTTATGTTGTCGCCTACCCCCCTTTTCCTTGTCCTCTTTTCTATTCCCTTCATATTTGCCATGGAGATCGAATTGGAGAAACCTGTGGTTTTCGGCGAAGAACAGCAGATGGACCTATGCAGGGAGAAGGCATGGCGCGATAACTACGACTACTGCAAGGACATCATGAAGCAGCTGCCGAAATGGTACCAGGAGACGGAAGAGTATCTGCTCAACTACGTCTTCAACCATCATAACAAACACGAGATGATTAAGGTGACCAAGGAGATGATGGCGGCGATCAACAAGAGAATTGACGAGGCGACCGGCAACAGGGGTGAGAAGTAGCACTGTACCAATGTTCGAAGTATCTTATATCTCGGAAACGAAGGTATAAATACTATCTGGCGTGTCCTTTGCCATCTTGGACGCCGGGACCTGGCCACAACATGCTCAAGAAGCTCTCTTTGAGGTTGTAGAGGAAGGACTCTTTGGAATATCGTTCTTTTCCATTCATGACAACAGAGAACATCATAGAGACAAATAGATAACAGCGCTTGTTTCCAAATAATGTGATATGCAGTGAAGCAAGAGTTCATGGAACCAAAAGCTGGCGATAGGGCAAGCCTCTACACACCTCCTCGTAGGAAGGAGGCGGGTCGTCGTTCCCAGAAGGGATACACCGATCTGCCGCGGGGACAGCAGTGACCTGACAGGGCATCTGAGTCCTAGGGGACTGCTCAGAAGTAGCCACAGGAATCCTGCCGCGTCGGGGCACAGACTTATAGCGTGTGAGAATGAGGCAGCAGATGACCACGGGTAGTCCGAAAATGAGCATCGCGAGTAGAAGATCCTTCTTGGCCTGAGCCGCCGTCTCCCGTTGCCGTCTTGCCTTCTCCTCCTTTCGCCTGCGAACAGCTTCGGATGACTCGGTGGTAATGGAGGTAGCAGTAGTAGTCGGTGGGTGCGCCTTTTCCCACTCCACTACGAAGCTATCCGCATTGCACATTGGAGTCGTGCAACGACAGATCGTCGTTCTTGGGAATATGCTGTCCCTCTCCTGCTCCACGCATTCATCTCCTTCGAGCTCTTCTTGTCCACAGAAGTTTGTGTAGATAGCGCCGTATTCACCGCTCATAAAGATACGCCGTTCTCAAAGAAAGTCCTTAGAGTGTATGGCGACGCTCACACGAGACTTACCGACGACGCAGTGAGCTCCTTCACAAAGTCTCCATAAGACAAGACTCGTTTCGTTGGAGAAACAGTTCAACGAGCCGAAGCACCGACACCTCATGGCCAAGGAGCGGTCGGCGAGGAGGAAAAGAAGGAGTACGGTAAGGGTGAAGATACCCTCCACTGGAGAGTTCATCTTAAATCTAGCATGCGATAAGAGTGAGGCCGTGGGAGATAAAGAAGATGGAATCGAATGGAATTGAGGTCGCTCGACAATGCAGCATGGCAGAAGCTTTGAAAGAAGCAAACTCTATGCGCGTTGAGCAAATGGACGATATTTGGATGCTTAAGCCGAGCTCGTGTAAATGAGAGGGGGGACTACACTCCAGCAGGCCTTAAGAGATCGAAAAACTCAATGTTTACCAGTAACGGGGTCATTCCGCTCGCTAAAAGCAACAAACGCAACAAGTAAACCTCGCACATTCATCCGCTAGGAAAGGAGGTTGCTTGGCTTCGATGTATTTTTGAGGGCGGCAGGATTCGTTGCTCGATCGATATGAGGGCGGGGGAGTTTTGGGGACGTAAACATAGAATAAAGGAAGTAAGTGAGGGGGAGAAGCTGAACCCGGATGTCAACACAGCGTCCTCGGGGACGAACGATCGAGGTCCAAGTAAAACAAAACAATCGCTGATGGACGTGGGGCGAGTGGTCCCTTAAAGCGTTCAAAGGTGGTTTCGTGAAACGCTGGTGCTTTAAGAGAGATCTTAAAAGCGTCTTTTGCTGTGGAAATTACAACAAAGGGGCTAGATCGTGTATGATGTTAAGGTTGGCCACGAAGGAGGTTTAGTGCTATCACCACTTAAGGAAACATGTGACAGAAGGGTCATTTTGTATCGGAGTGTATGGGGAGTTAAGAGAAGTCCTTCTCTAATGACTGTCAGTTGTGATTCGCCTGTGGACATTCACCCCTGTTAACTTAGAATCGCCAAACTCGAAGTTTCGCTTTCACAGTCCCCCTTTTGTTGTTTGACGGTCACTCGACGCGGTCGACAGCCGTTCGCCGCCGTGGGACCGGTTTCGTCATCGCCTATCTTGAACATATCCGCTGCGGAGAGTTGGGAACCACAACTTTTGCTCAGATCAGATCCATTTCAATAGAGCGTTTGATTTCACAGTATGATGATAAAGAGGAAACGGTAACAAGCGTCTAAGAACTCCCGAAGAAGAAGCCAAGCATCCCATGTGGTGTCAGGACCTTCGCTGTGACAGTAGCATTTCTAAAATGATATAAGGTTGTTATAGAAACCGTTCTTCTCCACGACAAAACAACTCCAATTCCCACACTTGTCAATGTCAGTTCCTCGCCCACCCACTTGTCCAACACACGCGAAATCGGTTTCCTTATTGAGGTTACGCGCGCTCCAATCGTTTTATTCTCTCCGCTCAAAACACCTCAAATGTCATTCCTCGCACGATGAAAGGCGACAGCGCCTACTTCGTGGTCATTCTCGTCTCCTCGGCACTGACCGTAATCTCTACGGTGTTCCTTTTCGTCTCCCTGCCTTTAGCCTTTGTGGAGATCGGCCATTTGAAGGTGGCCTCAAGTTCGGAATCATCCAAATGCAACGTGAGTTCTCCTCTGAAGTAAGACATACTTTGCGTTTAGGATACGATAACCGACATCCAAAACGAAATCGTCAATATTTTGCTCCTTACCGCCATGGACTCTTCGACCAACAGATCAACTAGAGGGACCTCAAACTGTGCCTGTTGTTTGACGGGTCCTAAAGGCCCTCCCGGAAGGAACGGACTTCCTGGAAGGCCTGGTTCTCCTGGTCCACCTTCCTGTCGGATCTACAGCACACCGATATGTCCTGTTTGCCCTGAGGGTTCCCAGGGAAAGGCAGGTTCACCTGGACCTCCCGGCAACAGGGGACCGCGAGGACCGAACGGCCTTCCCGGGGTTGATGGACTGCCTGGAATGCCTGGGGCTTCCGGTCCGTATGGTCCCCCTGGACTCAATGGAACCGACGGGACTCGAGGCGATGCCGGAGTGAGTCCAGCGGCAGATCCGCCCATTCCCGGACCTCCTGGACTCCCAGGGGTAAGTCTTACCAGATTTCAATTACAGTGAGCAAGGACTACTTAAATGCCTTCTTTAAGCATCAATTTATACCTCAATTTAGCTCCCCGGCTTCCCCGGACCTCCAGGGCTCGCAGGGATCGACGCATTGCTCAACTTCCCGATAATTCCCGGTCCAAAAGGTCGTCCCGGCATCCCGGGTTAGTCGACAGAGAAGGACGCTCTGACGTCGTTTTTAGGCAGGAACGGATACCCAGGCCGTCCAGGCATCCCCGGACAGCCCGGTGACCCAGGACGTCCGGGAGAACCAGGAGTTTGTCCGACGTATTGCGCTGTGGACGGCGGAGTGTTCCATCTGGACTCGAGCGGCAGGAAGACTGGGAAGTTGAAGAAGAACCCGAATAAGAAGACAGGTCGTGTTATAAAGGAATAGAGTGACTTAATGCGGAATAATAAATACCGTTTTTGTATGTCGGGCATAAATAAGGTCTGCCCTACAAGGCCCAAGACGGAGACCAACATGTACCCAAGACCAGCCCGAGATACCACCATAGGCATCCCAAAATTTGGGAAGTTCTCGGGAAGGGCTCTGGAAGGATCCCCTTGCCCTCTCTACCCGGTACCGACAGTAAAATCTCGACTCATATAGACTCCACGTGTCCATTAGTCAACGTGGCAGAAACTGTCGGTCTAGACAGCGGCTGCAGACGAAGGCAAGCATCTCCTGGTTCATCAGTTGCTGATTCAACGCTCAGCTGATCGGTCGGACAAGAGACCCCAAATGCAGCGAATCGACGGCCAAGGAGACCGGCTCTTGCCTGGGTTTGTCATCACCGGTTACCGTAATCGTTTTCTACTTTTAGAGCCCCCACGAACGCGAGAATGGCTTGCGTGCACAAGCTGCGCAAGAACCGTCCTGTCAGGAAGCCGCTACGTTACAGCATACAGCACCCGCCTTTTCCCAGTAGGTCCATCTTCTCTTTCTTTTATACAGGGGATCTATTTAGCCTCTGGGGAAATGAAGCCTCAAGCACGAAAGGACTCTACTGGTAGCTCGACGCAGTCAGCGATAGGAGAACAGCCTTCCCGGGAAAGTGTCCAGATGACGCCCCTGAAGTCGACCGTTGAAGGCGAGAAGACCCTGGCAGATCGGTGGACTGATAGCTCCTCAGAAGAAGCGTCCTCCCCTCGTCTTGACGCAACCCCTCGCCGAATCAAGAAGTCTGAAGCGGTGATCCGCCCGAAGGTGCTGTTTCCGAGACCGGAAGATCAGAGCTGACCTTCTTGGGGAGGAAGAATGACAAGAAAACTATATTTTTTATTGAAGGGTGGTTTATTTTTTATGTAACGATAAATCTTATAAGTTAAACCGGCGGAGAAATGTTCGACAGGTGACACGTGGGAGGATTTGCACCAACTAAGGCTGTTTTCAGCAACGTTAGGTGCTCAGTACTTTGTTCATTGATGCAGTGCCGTAGAAGCACTGCCTCTTGCTTCAGGTTGGCCTTGCCCTTCGTAGAGATCTTTTATGTATGGAAATAACTTAACAGCATGCATCAATAACTTAATCTTAACAAGAACTACATCGTCACTCGCTCCTTTGCGTTCCTCTCCATTGAGGTCGTTCGGTAGCTCAGAGACGAGTCGTGGGACGCTTTCTCAGTGCACTTGGCACAATCAGAGGAAGTCGTCGGAGTGAATTCGCAGTACTCGTCCGCAAGATCGCGCTCGTCCGCGAAGCAGCACATCTCCAGGTCGCCCATGTCGAGGGCGCAGTGGTAGTAGTGGAAGGCGCCGTAGGCGACTAAGGATACCACTTCGAGGCCGAAGTAGGTGTACGGTACTGAACAGGTGGCTTTCTACGTAGCTGTGGCGTAGCTCACCGAGATAAGAGCATGTGAAAAATTTGGCGAAGTCGAGATGGTTGTCCATAATAAGAGGTGCTGTCGCACCGTAGGAAACGAGGCAGATGAGTTTGATTTTGAGAGACGTTTGTTCTTGCTGAAAGAGCTTGAGGTGAGAATAAAAGACACACAGAGGGTTGGCGGTCAAGAGTGGAGAACACATTGTAGTGGTCGTTTACGACCCGCTTAAGCCCTACGATGATCTCTTCAGAGCAGGATGGAACCTGATTCCAGAAAACGAAAACCTGATTCCAACACGCAATCCGGTTAAATTGTGGAGACTTCTTTAGCTTTCCAGACATGTTACAACAAGAGAGCGAGAACCTGATCTTCTTGTCGGGTCTATCGTTCTTGGTGGGAGCAAAAAGGTTGTAGTTATCTTTAAGATGGTCAGTAGATCTTTGAAAACAGGTCATTATGGAGATTCCACAATTAATCGATCTCGTGTGGAAAAAGCTGTTTTAGCAAAAGACGGCTAACAAGGTTTCCAGGAGTGTCGACTACTCATCATAGAGTAAAGGAAAGACATAAAGGAGGGATGAAAGATGTAATCTTGTGAGTTTTCAAGCCCCTAGTACTGAATGGATCGAGTACAAAGAAAGCTGCATCTCGCTCGAAATTTTTACGGTCTCGATTCCATTTCTCGATTTGGAAGGAAACTTTGAGTCTCTAATCACAGCCCTAATCATAAACAGATCCTTAACTACTGCTGCTTTTTGCAACTCCGCAGAGCAGACGCGTCTTTGGAAGAAACAGCGAACCAGTCCGAGCGAGACGAATTAGGGTGACGCGCGAACACTTCCTATTCATGCTACATTGATTGCGAGAGACGCATCCCACTTAACGACTCACCTCGGTGAACTGTCCCCCTGGTTTGCTCATCGCCAAGTAGACCGTCACCGACATCACGGCTAGACTGCTTGCGGTGAAGCACATCGCGTAGACGGAGTAAAACCCTAAACGTCTCTGTCTGGGTTGGTGAGACTCAAGAAGACCGACCGATATGGTCGAGTTTGCAGTGGAGAATGAGGATCACCGCCAAGCAGAAGACTTCGATGGCGTGGAGCGCGGGCAGCAGGTCGTGGAGCATGTTCCGGAATCCTCTCTTGGACATGGACTCTGGCTCTTTAATGTGGGTTCGCCAGCGTGCGGCGAAAATAAAGAATATCCTGATGAGCATCGTGGGCAGAATGCCGAGGCGCATCATGTAGTTGGGGAAGGCGCGGAGTTGGGTGAGCCTCAGGAGCGACGGGAGGCCCTCCTTGTAGAGGAACTTATCGGGAACGTCGTAGCATTTGCGACCGAAGCTGTAGTGCGGGTTTTTGGAGTCGACGAGGAAGTAAAGCCAGGAAAGGATTACGGTAGTCCATGAGAAGGTCGAGAGGAATTGTGATACCTGCAGAATGGATGCGTATAAAGAAGGAGCAGGTGGTGATGGAGAAGGTTCAAATCTAAGAGCAAGGCTAACTTCTTTCTTTCCAAGCCCGGCTTCAGGCTAGATTCTTACCCCGTTCTGCTCAATAACCGCAAAGCGAAAGTAGGACCCATACCACCCATATTAAGGTCAAGATCGCGCTGGGAACACACGCGTAACTATCGATACGACTTACCGCTCTGACGGTCACCCTGAAGTGGAAGCGCGTGTGGCCCTCGATAGGGGAGTCCACCTTGATGTGACTCCCTAAGGCACTCTTCAAGAACAGCGTACACCTCTAGGAACTTACCACAAGGAACATCTTGGACGTGGTACAGGGCGCGACTCATCGCTAATTGTAAAAAGGTTCTCGTGATCGTTCGCCAACCGCCCTCTGCGCCTGTGAGCCCGGAGGCCGTTGGTATCTACGCGGCGCCTCCCAAAACCGCAATCGAAAGGCGCGAAAGTGAAAGCCACTCACGCGTGCGCGGGAACGTTAGCGGACACGAACAAGTCGGTGACACCGAGATGTGACGGGAAAGGGCAGTTCCCGATCTGGTTACACCAAAAAGATTGACGACGCTTCCGATAACTGTGTGGATTAACCGGTAAGAACGGAATTAAACTCCCACGAGAGCGGCGGAGACGTGCACAGTAATGGAACAGATTAACGATATATATGATTAATGAAATGGGAAAGTCGAAGGCTTTTGATTATCACATTTAGTGTCTGTCGGTATACGGTAGGCGAGGGTACATCCAAGCAAAGGGATAGATGAAGTATTTTGAGATGCACTTGGAGATCAAGCCTGACCGGCAAGTGCTCAATGCAAGTCAGTTTAGTACCCACGAGAAAAGGGCATATATAGTACTGTGGCAGCTCTATCTACGTAGCTTTGACTTAACTTGGCGCTACCACTTATCATACCACCTTACCGGACTCGGCTTTACGTTTACTTACAGCTAACTCTATCCACTTGACGTTTTCTATCCAAGATGCTTAGAGATTCTCCCTGTCTCCGACGAACTTCGCCACCTCCTCCAGCTGAAGCAGGCGGTCTTCGTTGGCGTCGTAACTTTTCAAGTCGTTCGCGGATATAGGGAGAACCTCCGAGAGACGCTGGGACTAGCTCTATCCACTTGATGTTGTCTACCCTCTGATTCTAACAGTACATATTACAAAATTGAAAAACTGTCTTTCGTTTTTTTTGCGATCTTCAAATGCCGACTTGGGCCTTTGTTTGTGCTAGCCCCTCAGATGTTGGGTTCGTGGACCCTCAAGTAAATTTACAAGAAACCATCAGTGATCCTAACTGGAATGCCCTGATCAGTCCATGGCGGACAGGCGGACGTGGACCCGTTTGTGCCTCGGGCTGTTCTATCCTTCCTTAAGCGGGCCACGTTAAGTCTGAAGTGCCTGCTTTACAGACATTGTTGGGGCCTCTGTCGGACGAAGCAGTCGTGTCTCTTCGTTCCCGCGTTTCGCGACGACGTTCTGATACAATTTCATCGCCGAGTTCTCTCATTTCGTTTTGGATTTTGGATATCGTCCATTTTCTATTCCACACACGCGTTTACCTCTGAAGCTTCTTCGGGATGGTTTAATTCGATTCTCCAACTTCGCAGACTTTAGTCAGTGGACTTCCTGGCGGACTTCTTGTCATATCGATTTTGAGAATGTGCGGGAAGGAAGCGAATTGAAAAGGAGGTCGCATCGCCGCACGCTGGCTTGCTTTGGGGTGACTCCTTCTTCCAGTCTTTTGCTTGCGGCTCGTTATTTAGCGTTGATTTCCATCAGACGGAATGCTGTATTGCCTACTTATTTCAGAACAATTCCAGACGTGAATAGAAGATGTCCGAGAGTCCTAACGTGTCCGGAGATGAGGCAAGTTTCGCCAGCCGTAAAGCCACTAACCTGCTTCTTCTTGTAGCTTCAACCACTTGATGAAGTTCTGGAAAAATGGAGCCTCGAAAACGAGCAAAAACAGCAAGCGATGGCCCAGGTCGACGACTACATCTTCAAGATGAAGTCCTATGTGCGCTCACAAGCGGAGCATAGCATTGCGATGAAGATGCACCGGTACATCCGTTCTTCAGCGACTTTATCTACTTGTGTACATTTAGTCGTTCCCTCGAGATGGAGCGCAACCGTCGATGCGCCGCAAGTGATGTGCATGCCGCCCTGAAGACGTCGCAGAGGATCCTTCATAATTTGAAGCACAAGAAGCAGGAGGAAAATAGGGTATGTGATGTACTTCATCCCCCGTGTATTAGAACGCACCTTTCAGGCGAGGAAGTTTGCCTTGATGGATGAACGCGATACCAAGAACATCAAGCGTGATCGAAACACGCTTTTGAAGCAGAAACTATCCGCGGTTCAGGACGCGATTAAGGCGGAGCGTGTCAGAATGAAGGCCGAAGTGGACGAGGCACAGGGATTCCTCAAGTCGATAGAAGCCATGGAGTCACGGATGCAGAGCTGGTTTCCTGTCCAAGTCCCATCCATTTGAATGGATATAATGATGCAACCTCGCTGTATAAAGTTTGTCGTGATCGGTTTAGTTCTCTGGGGATATCGGGCCGGACTGTGAGTCAGGGAGGTTAGTTAGTGTCATGCGTCCGGAATCCAGACGGAGACTCATCGATCCAGACTCTAGATAGATGAGTCGTGACTGTGGCGACGACGCCGTCTGTCAGTAGAAACCAACAGCGTTGTCAATGGTTGACATATGGCTGCGGCGAATGAGGTACTGACCGACGACCTCGCTTTAAAACTCTATAAAAGACTTCAGGAAGCGGTGGATTTTCATTCCACTTCATTTCGATTCCGAGGACTGAGGGTGCTTCGTGTGCTTCACTTCCCACGCCCTTTAGTCCAATAAGTGGTTTGATTCGTGCTAAAGTGCAGTCGAAGATCTCCATCCCTGATTGCTGGTTACTGTAGATGCGAGGTTTCCGAATAATTTTCATTTATGACTGGCTTCCGACGCGGTTTTCGTTCGTTCGCCCGTTAGGCGAGATTTCCGATCAGAGCGCAGCCGATTTCTTTTCGCCTTTTCGACTCGACCGCTGCTGCGACTTCTGCTTTGAGCCGTTCCAAAACTAGGTGCGATACTTGATTTCGCTTTGAGCACGTTTTTGTGACCCTCTGCCGCTCCTTAGTGTCCCTCGGTTGTTGCCTGCCGCGTCCACCCTTCCGCGCCCGCTCCTCACCGCTGCGCCTTTCGTGGATTGGGCTCCTTACCCGCGTCCTCCGCGTTATTTGTGTGAACTCTCCGCGCTCCTTCGTCGGCTCGCGAAGCAATATTATCGAGTTGACCGTCGCCGCTAGATGAACTAGGATCGGCGTTCTTTTGAGTGATAAGTGAGCGTTGGCTACAAATGTCCGCTGATCAGGATCTGGCCCCTGACTTGCGTGTTCGTCCCACTTTGTTGTCGAGTAACCTCGCCATTTGTTTACACCATCCCGTTTTCAGATCTGAAGATGCGTTCCGTCACGGTCGTTACGCTGATCGCCGCTGTGGCTTTCTTCACGGCCCCAGTGGCCGCTGAGACGATTGTAGATGTTCTCAAGGAGCTGGACCCCTTCACTATCAGGTTAGTGCTTACTCGGATGTCTGATCGCAAGGAACCTCTTTAGGACGAGTTCGTGGGCATGCCTGGTTTCGCCTCTCGGCCGTTGCCCAGACCACAACGCCTTCGTCTACTACACGTGCTGCCTCAGCCCTCAGAGTGTCGTGCCCGATGAGTGCTGCTTCCACTTCCAGGACTGGGTCCTCGTCACGTTCACCGTCCTCTTTGTCCTCATCGTGGCCGGGATCATCGTGAACCTCCTCCGCTGCCTGTGTTGCTCCCGTTAATCCACTTGTTCATGAGTTACATACTTGTTGCTTTGCCACTATGCATTTTTGTAAACTTGCTCAATCCATGAAAGGTCATTAAATGATGTTGCTCATCTCCACTTGTGTTTGAATGAATCTGTTCCTGGGTGGGGACTTGAAACAACGCTCGGATAGGTTGAGTGATTGTAATATTGCTGTCAGTACTTCTTCAGAGGATTCAGTTGTGTCCCAGCTAACGCGGTGCAGAAGCTGGATTTTCTAACTCAAGTTCTGAGAAAACGGTTCCTCGATTCTTCAATCGCAAGTGGGTGACAAGAGCCACGTGAGAGGGCAGTAGGCGCCGTTTGAGTGCCAAGTCATAAGGGCATCGTGGTCGGTTTGAAAGCTGATGCGACGAAGCTTCAGAAGTTGTTGATGCTATATGTTTGTGGCTATTACAGCTAGTATTCGCACACTTGCACTACTTGGCGACCTGAGATCAATAGTGTTGTTTGGCAGAAGGTTTTCGTCGGGTCACCTTCTCCCTTTTACATATCTCACAGTTTTCCGCCGTTTTCCCACACGACCACACTCTGACTCATCACGGACATATCCTCGACGATGGACTGGCCATTGCGGAATGCGTCACAAGTATCCCCGGGAGTCCGCCAGACCTAATGAGTCAGCGACAGTTCGTCTTTACGTCTTTCATTTTGGGTCGGTGGTGAACGGTCGGGTCGTTCCGCTGCTCTCTTGAGTTAGCGGTCGACCTCCGTCCTCTACCAATCAAATGATTGCCCCGGCTCCTAGAAAGGAATGGAACCCTTGGAGCCGTAGTTCCACCACCGCCAGCAAG
>JADLIF010002161.1:0-11668 GCA_016648015.1 Steinernema khuongi | reverse complement strand
TCGTTTGTCGAAAAGCGCGCGTTCGAAAAGTTCGCACGTTCGGATTTGTTCTCGAATGTTCGCTCGCGTGACGGACGCACGGACGTACACTTTCAGACTGTTCTCCTTTATTATGTAGTTTGATTCTCGAATGTTCGCTCGCGTGACGGACGCACGGACGTACACTTTCAGACTGTTCTCCTTTATTATGTAGTTTGATATCACAGTAATTCACTTCATTTTATCATAACAAAGCGCTTGCATTCACTGGAATTACGGAAAAGAATTATCTTACCCCTACTTCTTCTAAACTGGTTTGTGGATATCCAAGGCGCGTGTTTTCTTGTGGTACGTTGTTCTTCATTTTCTACATGTGACAAAAAGTTGGTCTTTCATATTGTGTCAATGATGAGCGGTCCGGCTCTCCACCACTTCACGGCTTTTTGTAATTTGTTAAAAAAACTTAATAAGAAGGATAAGAGATATAACAGAAGGGTACCGTGACAAAAATCATCGAGAAAGACATTCTTCTTAAACGTAAGGGCGCCCTGAAGACGTGTTATGAATACATCCAAACCATTTTGCAACCTTTCTAAAAAGGCTCTTACCACGCTTAGACAGTCGCCGTCTGTGTCATCGTTGACAAACTGTTTTCATTTTTTTCTGTTTGCTGTTTATCTGCTTCCGCCTCCCCATAATCCCAAAGGGCATCAAACAGGTGTTTCTACGGAAGAGCGCACTGCCCACGAACTAAGCGGCCGAACTACAATAGGCAAAAATCGATTTCGTTTGAACAGGCTGTGTTGAGAACGGCGCCACAAGACCAAAGCGGGGTTATAAAGAGAGACTGCGCAGTATGTGTCATCATATCCGACGGGAGAGTTCTCCAACGATGAAAGCCGCCTTTATCTACGGTGAGATGCCTTAGCCTCATTGGACCAATCTCCTGCTTCAGGAATTCTCCTGGCCTCGACCATCTACGGCCAAGACTGTTCCACAAAGAATGGTATCAGTCCTGCTTCTCGCAAGGCCATCGTCGACAAGCACAATGCGCTCCGCTCGTCCAACGCGTTGGGAAAAGAACTCGACGGATCCACTGGAAAGAACGCCCCGAAGGCCAAGAACATGTACAAGATGGTAAGGACTGAGAAACGCACTGAATCTAATCATACCCAGGTGTACGACTGCGAACTCGAAAACATCGCCCAGGCCTGGGCCGACGGCTGTGAGTTCAAGCACTCCCCTCAAAAAAGTCGAAACGCTGGAGAGAACCTCTACATGAGCTGGCCAACTGTTCAGAATGACGGTAGGAGAGTCCTAAGACCTTATTTTCACTCCTTGTTCAGGACCTCTGCTCAGCGCACCCGACAGCTGGTGGAAAGAGCTCAAGGATTTCGGAGTTGGAGCGTTCAGTCCAAAATTCAATTTTACCGGAGAAGTCTTCAGCAAAGGCGTCGGTCATTACACTCAGATGGCCTGGGCGAGGACTACCAAGATCGGCTGTGGCCACGCCAAGTGCCCTAACATGAACCTGATCGTGTGCAACTACCGTGAACAGTGAGCTGTTTCGCCGCCATTTGGTCTTATGATAATTGTAGGGGCAACTACCTGAACGAGTTCATCTACGAGATCGGAAATCCTTGCCAGAAAGACTCGGACTGCACTACCTTCCCTAAGTCTCGCTGCAGTGTTAAGGAGGGACTCTGCTATCAAGGTTAAATCATGCCAAGGTCAACTGCTGGGACACGAACTTGACAAGAGCATTTCGATGTGTATATCATACTTTCAATGACGAAATAAAAGCTGATTATATCGGTAGCCCAGCGACTTCAATCTCCTAAACGTCCAAGTCCTTGTAGAGCTCTGAAGATGGCCCGCAGCAGCAGGGTCCCGAGTTCCGCCGCCTTATCGAATTAAACGTGCTCCCTTCACCATGTTAGATGCCGCAAACGATGAAACAGCGGATGTGAAGCGCCTGAAAATCGTAGAATCACAGCACAGCCATAGACCGACTCGACCAGGGGATCGACAAGAAATGAAGTCTGCTTTGCAAATATTGTGTGTCTATGTCTATCTAGTTGTGGATTTATGCCGTCCTGCATGTAATAAATCCATACTTCATTTACAAAACCATGTCGTCTCGATTTTCTAGAGCGCATATTCACTGCGCCTCCTTCTCTGCTGAGCCACCAATGGGAAAACCGAAAGAACGTGTGTGATAAATGGCGAGAGCGATGGAGAGTGAAAACAGTATCAAAGGTACTCTATCGATGATAACAAGAGGATATCAATAGAAAGCAAAGAACGGAAAAAATAATGTACTGGAATCTTGGCAGGCACTGGACACACAACACTTGATATAAGTCTTGGATACAAAACATGGCCGTTTCTTGCGCCATACTTCATTCACAAAAGCATGGCAGCTCGATCTTCTTGAGATCTCTCTCTTATTCCTTGTGGCTGGGATCACGTAGCGTTTCATTTCACTGGTTTGTTAAGAACGTAACATATCAACGTAACAACGTAACATATGTAGCAGTAACACAAGCAGTTTTTTTTTATTTTTGTTCTCGTTCTCCAACGTAAACATCAAGAAGGATTAAAATGTTTTTGGACGCGGAATAGTCCTTTTATCGGTCCAAGTACCAAAAGACTTCCACTTCTCAGAGCGTGGAGTCAACAATGCTTATCAAGACACGAGACCATTTGAGATCATTGGAGCAAACAAGTTGACACTGATTGTCCTTAGCGATCAGCTTAACGAAGTGTCCCGTGATCTTATGATGTTGGTATTATGGCAGAAGTCCACGGTTGGCTTGGAGCTTCTTTATTTAGAGTCCAGTAAGTGTTATGTGATAGTGGTAAACGAGAGGGCATATGGACTCTTATCACTGGGAACGGCGACACAAAATCAAAGTGTGCTTATAAAAAGAGACTGCGGATGTGCATCTCATCAGGAGTGTCCTCCAACGATGAAAGCCGCCTTTATCTACGGTGAGATGCCTTAGCCTCATTGGACCAATCTCCTGCTTCAGGAATTCTTCTGGCCTCGACCCTCTACGGCCAGGACTGTTCCACAAAGAATGGTATCAGTCCTGCTTCTCGCAAGGCCATCGTCGACAAGCACAATGCGCTCCGCTCGTCCAACGCGTTGGGAAAAGAACTCGACGGATCCACTGGAAAGAACGCCCCGAAGGCCAAGAACATGTACAAGATGGTAAGGACTGAGAAACGCACTGAATCTAATCATACCCAGGTGTACGACTGCGAACTCGAGAAGATCGCCCAGGCCTGGGCCGACGGCTGTGAGTTCAAGCACTCCCCTCAAAAAAGTCGAAACGCTGGGGAGAACATATACTACAGCTCGCCTACTGTTCAGAACGACGGTAGCAAAGTACTATGACCTCATTCTAGCTCCTTGTTCAGGACCTCTGCTTGACGCAGCCGACAGCTGGTGGGATGAGCTCAAGGAATACGGAGTTGGAACGGTTAGTCCCAACTTCGAATTCACCGAAGAAGTCTTCAGCAATGGTGTCGCTCATTACACACAAATGGCCTGGGCCACGACCACTAAGATTGGCTGTGGCCACGCCAAGTGCCCTAAGATGAACCTGATCGTGTGCAACTACCGTGAACAGTGAGTTGGTTAGCCTTAACTCGGTCTTAAGCCTATTTTAGGGGCAACTACATCGACGAGTTCATCTATGAGATCGGAAATCCTTGCCAGAAAGACTCGGACTGCACTACCTTCCGTAAATCTCGCTGCAGTGCTAAAGAAGGACTCTGCTATCAAGGTTGAGTTATGACCAGGTCGCTGCTGGAACACGAACTTGACATGTGCGTATCATATCATATTTTCAATGACAAAATAAAGGCTGAATACGTACACATTTGAATTAATTATTTTACTCGACTTTTGCGATATCTCTTAAAGAAAAGGCAAAAGAATAAGGAAAAACTGCACCCGTATCGCAGAGAGCTGACACGACAAGGTTGTGGTTAGCTATGATAGTGACAATCCCCGCCACCGTATGTCTTACAATACAATTACTTTCATTTCAAACACTTCTCTGTAAGACCTTCCGTGATTATACTTCCGACGAAGACTGTCGCCGCTTCAGCAATGGAGCAGACACATCGCAAACCACTTAAACAGAACCGAGATTGCTGTTGTTAAGGACCAAAGATGTCCTTTTATTGTTTATTTCGCTCAAAGGATACGATTAACGGCAAAGATTTGGTGCGATTTCAAGTTAGTAGTACACCCTAAAAGGTCAAGTTCTATTATGTTTGAACCAAAAGAATATAACGTAGATCACTTGTGATCGTGGAGAAAATAGAGTGAGTCGACCATGCATGCCTATAGCGCTAATTCCCTTGTTATGGTTATTCACATAATGTATTCGATGGTGCCTGACCGCCCCGTTCCTGTGCGAACGGTTAATCCTTGTTTTGTCGATCTCAAAAAAGGTGTTGTTTGATTTTGCACGCCGATATCGCTCTGCAAAATTGGCGACATGTGTAATCGTGGACATAAACTTCATATACATGCACAGGGAGGGGCAGAAGAACCATCTATGCTGCTCCTGATATACACTGATATGTGAGTTTCTTGAGGTCCATTTTTCATATTCTAAACACCGTCAACAATAGAAAGAACAAGTTGCAAATGATCAAATATGCCGGCGTCATAAACCCTTTAGATATTCTTCTATCTTCCACGCATCGCATAGCTGTGTGGTACAGCACCGAACCCATGCAAGCATTAGGAAGCGACAGAGAACTAACTATTTCCACATTCCAATATGCTGTCAAAACAATCCACGTTCGAACCGTTTTCCATGAATATGTATATACCGTAGTCCCTTCGGCCAGCTTTGTTTTGCACGCAGATCGGACACTAAGAGGCGCTATAAAAGACAGCCTCCTCCACACAAGTCATCACATCCAAGAGAAGTGCCAACTTCAGTGATGCAAGCTACCGCAATCTACGGTGAGCGGACTCATCCAAGCGGACCAATCTCCTTCTTCAGGACTTCTTCTGCTCTGGACCGTCTACGGTCAGGACTGTCCCACCATCAACGGTATCAGTCCTGCTACTCGCCAGGCCATCGTCGACAAGCACAATGCGCTCCGCTCGTCCAACGCCTTGGGTAATGAGATGGACGGATCTAATGGAGGTTACGCTCCGACGGCCAGCAATATGTACAAGCTCGTAAGGAGGGGGTTTATCAACGGATCTAATCCTCTTCAGAGCTACGACTGCACGCTGGAGGGAATGGCCCAGGCCTGGGCTGATAAGTGTGTCTTTCAACATTCCCCCCAAAATCGCAGCGCTGGAGAGAACATATACTCCAGCTGGCCTACTGTTCAGGACGACGGTAGGCATACCTCACAAAACCTCTGAAACATTCAGTTTAGGACCCGTTCTCAACGCCCTTGATTCGTGGTGGAATGAGCTCAAGAAGACCGGTGTTTCAGCATACAGCCCCGACCTTACATTCACCTCCACTCTATTCAAGGTCGGGCACTACACTCAGATGGCCTGGGCCAATACGACCACAGTTGGATGCGGCCACGCCAAGTGCCCTAACATGAACTTCGTTGTGTGCAACTACCGCGCAACGTCAGTTTAGCCAATTACTATTTGCAAATGAGGTCCATTTAGTGGCAACATCTACAACAACAAGGTCTATGAGATCGGAAACCCGTGCCAGCAGGACTCGGACTGCACGGCCACCAACGCTCTTTGTAGCGCTAGCGAGGGCCTCTGCTACCTACGTGGGTTGGATTGATTGATCTGTTTTCGATTTTGCCTTTTCAGCCTAATAACGTTAAAGCTCGCCGGCACCTAAATGACACATACCCAGTACACATATATATCTCATCTAACGGTGGTACTTTTAATAAACTGAAATAATAAATGCTTTGCCGGCCTTGTTGCAGTGTCATTAGCGCATTAATTTTCTCTATTATGACACCATACTCTGAAGGCCAGAAAAGATGACTACGTGTAGGTACAGTGTAGGCTGTAGGCATGCTTTATTGACGCTTTGACACTAGACACGAATGGCAATGGATTTCTTTTCATTGTTCGAGTTGTTGACAAGCTGTGCTTCTCTGGCACCAGGACACCACCGCGAAACCAAAACCGCGAATGACAAAACCGCGAACGACAAAACCGCGAAAGACTAAAACCGCGAAAAGTAAAAACCGCGAAAGCCAAAACCGCGAACGACAAAACCGCGAAAACCAAAACAGCGAATGATAGAACCGCGAAAGGCCAAAACCGCGAAAGGCAAATACGATCTCGAAGTCGAAATCTCTAAGTTCGCCGAAGTCGAAAGAGGTTCGATGCAAACTTAATTAGCTGAGCATCAGGAATGGTAGAAAGCCTAAGCTGCAAGAGGTTCGCCGAAGCCGGGCGTAGAATATATTGTGCTTGCAATGCTGAATCTTTTACTTTAAGTACAAGCGCTTCTACGCTTCTATTCGTCTTTCGCGGTTTTGGGTTTTCGCGGTTTTGTCATTCGCGGTTTTGGCTTTCGCGGTTTTAACTTTTCGCGGTTTTAGCCTTTCGCGGTTTTGTCGTTTGCGGTTTTGGCTTTCGCGGTTTTTGCCTTTCGCGGTTTTGTTATTCGCGGTTTTGGTTTCGCGGTTTTGGTTTCGCCGTGGTGTCCGGGTGCGGTGCTTCTCTATGTTGCACCACATGTTCACCACTCTGTCCTTATCAGCTAGAAGCTTAAAAAGTATGTCTGCGTCCGATAAGGCAGGTCACCTGATACACACATTCAACAGCCGTATTGGAAAGTTCCCCAATGAAGAACAGAGATTGAAACCAACGAGATGTTGACGAGGTTGACGCATATCTAGTGGAAAACAAATGTCTTCTGTCCACGTGATTGGTGTTGAACTATGTGATAAAGTAGGTGCAGAGGGCCTTAAAGTACTATCTCACGGATAAACATTCAAATTGGGCGCTATATGCAGGCAGAACAAGGAGCACTATCTTATGGCACAATTTTCGCTCCCCACATGCTTCCGCAGATACGAAATAGCAAGTTGACGTAACTGCAATTTCGCATATTAAACAGTGGATCTTGATTGCAGTTAAACTACTCCAAGTTAACGAAAATATCGCGCTATCTGTGGAAAGGACATGCGCCGGATTCCGAACTCAAAGGCTTCAACACCAATATCGACAAACACTCTTAACGGAAACCGCCACGGGATGCAGCAGACTGCGATATGTGTCTAGTAGACTCTTTCGGTGTCTTCTTTTTCGGTACCGGTGTCTTGCCTTGCACGTTGATTCTTCACGCACAGCTTGCCGACCTGGTATATACTTCAGGATGGTGCCTGTAGCACATGAGGTAACAAGCAGCACCCTGTTTCTGATTAAAAGTGCATCGCTCCACGTACTCTCGGCGCAAGAAGAATTTTTTCCTGGGAAGACACGTGAAGAGCTCTGATAACACAAGGTCACACCGAGAACTGAATAAAGTCAGTCCGACCGAACCCGGCATTGAGCTCTTATCAGTGACAAATATGAACACTTTCACCAAAACTTTTCTCCCTCAGATCGCATAAAAGGGAGCGACCGTGCCTCAGAAGTCAGTTCGCCCTGGAGATGCGGTTGCTTCCAACTCTCTCGGTGCTTGTCGCTTCGGTTCTCTCGCTCTCCTTTGCGGAGGAACCCCTCCGAGGAAAGGAGCTCTTCAAGAAGGTTGACGATGCCCTTCTCGGATCTCATTAACTTTCACTGTTCTAGCTTCTGAGAGATCAGAATCTCCACGCGCATCCGATCTACGCGGAGATCGATGAGGTGGCCAAGCTCATTGCTGAGCACAGAGGAAAACATGGCAATAAGATGAAGAAGCAAGACAGCCGTTCCAAAGAAGTCGATGTCGTGAGTCGATATCAAACCTTAGTGATCATGCCGATAGTTTAGGCAAACGGTGCGAACGCATCGAAAAATATAGAGGAGGTGAACTCCGCGTTGGAATTCGACGAATTCCTTGTAGAAGGCGACATTCTCCTTTCCCTGTGGGTCAGCATCTAACGCATTTTGGCATTCGTGCGTTTAAGAGATGACGCGAAACGACATTTCGGAGTCCTCGACGACTCTGTGCCTGTAGTGCACCGCGCCAAGCGTCAGGCCTATCAAGGTCCTCTCTTCCCGAAGTCTCTCTGGGACACTTCCCTCATCCCCTACACCTTTATGCCTTCTTTAAGTAAGTAATTGTGGTCATTTACAACAACGATCAACAATCTTCAGGCGAAGAAGCTGTTCACAGCATCAAAGAAGGAATCGAGTTCTGGGAGAAGCACACCTGCCTGAAGTTCAAAGAAGTCGACCCCTTAAAGTCTCCCTCCTACCCAGTGATGACCTTCTATGATGGTGGTGGCTGCTACACTCAAATTGGACGAGATCCACCAAGTAAGGAGCATCTGATCTCCATTGGCTCTGGATGTGAAGTGGTAGGTCAAGTATAGTGTAAGGCATGTTTATGTTTTTCCAGCTTCGCACAACGACCCACGAGATCGCTCACGCTCTCGGCTTCATGCATGAGCAGAATCGATGGGATCGAGATCAATACATCAGAATCGACGAACAGAACATTCACGTAAACGACACTTCTGGATCGGTCATATTTTACTACTTTTAGAACGGCACTGAGAATAATTACCACAAATACAAGGAAGAAGAGAACGACAACTATGGAAAGCAATACGACTACGGTAGTGTCATGCACTACCCTTTCAAGTAGGTGATTGATTGTATCCACACCGCTGAGAGGGTATCAGTCGGCTTATGTTCTACCTGATCCAATAACTCACATAACACCACGCACGTCAGCCGTAAGACGATTATAATCAATGGTCATGTCCAGAGCTGTCATCGGGTCGACCCGAAATCTCGGGTCAGCGTTCGGGTCATCGGGTCGGGTCACGGGTCGGGTCACCCGAAATTTTCGGGTCAATGACACCTCTGGTCATGTCAGAGATAATATACGACTTAATAATATAAAATTCAGAAAACATTTTGGGGAGAACGATTCTAGTATCGGCACCTGCAACTTCTGAAAAACAAAACAATTTTGTTTGCAGCGGCTTTGCCATTGACTCTGACAAACCTGTGATCTACACCAATAACCCAGGATATAAGTACTCCATTGGGTACTCTCCATATCCACTCTATGGCGACATCTACGAGATGAACATGCTCTACTCCTGCTACGGTTGCCTCCGGTCTCCAGCTCCATAAAGAGAGTGTTCTTGCAGATAAGTGCCAGGCCTACGGAACAGTGTGCCAGAACGAAGGCAAACCCGATCCCAACAACTGCCGCGTCTGTCAGTGTCCCGGCGGCTTCGGCGGCGACGACTGCTCCCAGATAGAGCCTTCGTCCCCCGGCCTTCCAAGGGACTGTGGAGGCACTCTGCGAGCCACAGATTCTTGGCAAACCCTCAAAGTGGAAAAGATGGTTGGGAATGGAGAATACAAGAGTGCGGGCGTTACGAACGCCGTACAGTGCTCTTGGCACATCACGGCTCCATTGGGGAAAAGGGTTCAATTCATCGTTGAATACGTTGGATTTAACTACCGTGGAATATCGTACTTGTGCAACCGAGCGTGTGTTCGAGGGGCCTTGGTGGTCAAAGGTATCGAGAAAACTTGGATTCCGGAAGGCATGCGCTTCTGCTGTGAAGAGCAGTTCAACCAGCAGATGACGACCGCCTCGAATCGTCTCGTCCTCCGAGCGTACAATTCGTTCGTTTACACCGATTTCACCGTCAAATACAAGATCGGTAAGGAGCTGATGCGAGCTGTAGTGGAACGATGTCATTTAAGAGTCAGGAAGCGGCCCTAGTCCAACAGAACCACCAAAGAGCACACCGAAGACTACGCGGCGCACCACTTCCACGTCCACTACGCGGCGACCAACACAGTCCATCACAAAGAAATCTGGCATAGAATCATACAGCAACGAATATTTCACAGTGGTGATCACAAAGATGACCTTCAATGAGGCGGAATCCTACTGCCAGTCCATCGGAGGCCACTTGTTCTCCGCTCACGACAGCGCCAACGAGGAGTACTACCAGTACATCGTCAAGTACTACAGTCCGAACGGCGATCACACCTTCTGGATCGGTCTCCACAAACCTCAAGGAGCCAACTCTCAGTACTCCTGGACTGACGGGTCTCCGCTCGATTACAAGAACTGGGCGAGTGGGTCGCCGCCACCTTCCCAGAACGAGGAGTGCACGGCGGTAAGATAGTTCGTCCCACTTTGTTACCTACGGGTGTCTTTACAGTATCGAGGACCCTTCTGGGCTACTCTCCAGTGCATCGAAGAGCTTCCCTTCATCTGCGTGACGCCCAAATAATTGTTTGCGGAATTGCTTGAGTTTTTTCATTTAAACAGACATGCTTAACTTTTATTCCGAATCATAATTATTACAATTAGCGGATCCCATATTCCAACCATCTTTCGAGATCGACTCTTCTTGCTTCGGGCTGCCATGCGTTAGATTAACGGCAGAATGACTTTAGGAGCACCGAGAAAGAGAAACAAGCTCCTTTTTACATATACTCCTTTCTCTACTCAAGGTTAGGTCAGAGCGGTGCGCCTTCGAGTAAGCAATACATAACGGTGCTGGCCAGTTTCCAGTGGTAAGTGCAAGACCGGGCTTACCCATGGTCAGGGAGAAGCAAACTCTTGCGCGTGACCTGGCCAAAATTAGAAGAAAGATCCTCAGTCTTCAGAGCACGTTGCTGGTCTAAAAGAGGTGCTGATAGTTTGCAGTGTCTTACGCAGAAGTATCTTGCATGCAAAACGTTTCTCGTGTATCAACAATCCAAAAAGAGCGCTATCTCCAAGCATCAGTGCCTGTTCCTTCCGTCCCGAGTAAACCCGCTATTGGACTGCACTGTGGTTTATCAAACAGTAGTCAAACAGTGAAAACATCTATCAAAGCGATACGATGGACATCGTTCTTTTGAGAAGACACATGACGAGCTCGGGTAAGCTAAGGTAGGCATTCACCTAATGCCGGAATTTAATTCAATATTCACTGCGCTCTCTTTACTTCTGAATGTGAGCCGCCCATGGGAAAATCAAAAGAACGTGTGTGATAAGTGGCGAGAGCGATGGAGAGTGAAAAAAGTTTCATGGGTACTCTACCGATGATAACAAGAAGAAATCGATGATCTGTGAAACAAGAACGGAGGAGGTAGAGTACATGCACTGGAATCTTGGCAGGCACTGGATACACAACACTTTATATGTTTTGGGCACAAAACTTGCCCAGTTGTTGCGCCGTACAGAAGCATGTCAGCTTGATCTTCTAGAGACTTTTTTCTCCTATTCCTTGTGGCTGGTGTCACGTAGCTTTTCATTTCACTGGCTTGTTAAGAAGATAACAGATTGAACGGTTAGTTCTATTTCCGTTCTCGGTTTCTAGCGTAAACATCAAGAAGGAGTAAGATATTTTTGGAAGCGGAATAGGCCTTTTATCGAAAAAAGTACCAACAGACTTCCACTTCTCAGAGCGTGGAGTCAACAATGCTTATCATGACTCGAGACCTTCCGAGATCATAGGAGTCTCTATCTTGTAACGTCGCACGAATCAACTTGGCGAAGTGTCCCATGATCTCATAATGGTTAGTATCATGGCCTCGAGC